>PITB01034863.1:0-12769 GCA_004024585.1 Paradoxurus hermaphroditus | reverse complement strand
AATTGTTACAACTTTTATCAAAAGAAGTTCTTGAAATCCTTCTACTCTCTTCCTCCTCTACTTACTTACTCCTTTTTTGTTGTTGTTGTGCTTTGTTTTGGATAGGTGTTCTCAAAAATCTGTTTTATCTGAGCTTTTATTATAAATCACTTGGGATTCAGAGTCAGAGAAGTAAAATACTGCATGATTCTGCTGATACGAGGCATCCCAAATAGTCAGATTAAAAAAAATTTTACTGTTTATTAAAAAAATTTTAATGCTTATTTATTTTTGAGAGAGAGAGGGAGAAAAAGAGACAGAGCATGAGCAGGGGAGCGGCAGAGGGAGTGGGAGACACAGAATCGGAAGCAGGCTCCGGGCTCTGAGCTGTCAGCACAGAGTCCATCGTGGGGCTCAAACTCAAGAACTGCGAGATCATGACCTGAGACGTAGTCGGACGCTTAACTGACTGAGCCACTCGGGCGCCCTGAAAACAGTCAGATTTAGTTGGATAGAGTCCTCGTTTATCTAACTCGAGATGAAGTGGTGCTTGCCAGCGGCTGGATGGAGAGCCGCTGATCAATGGGAAGAGAATTTCACTTTCGTTAGAAGGGCCCATCCAGAGCTGTGCTGTACGACCTTGTACCTGCAGACAGCGCCGCGTCGCACGCTTCGAACTCTGTCAGGAGGGTGGATCTTATGCCAGGTGTCCTTAACCACGACAAAATAAAAAAAAATGTAACTAGTATGTGCCAAGCACCATACAGTTTAAGTCATATTTACTCTCCTTTCAATACTTGTTTACTTCTTTCTCAAATATTTTTCGAGCATTTCCCGTCAGCCAAGCTGTCATTCTCACACTGGGGATACTTTAGTGCCCAAGACCGACAAGGACCCTACCTTTCTGGGGCTCGGTATGCAGCGTGGGGGGTCAGTCATTAAATGCTTAAAAGGCACACAAGTGCACACATGCACACTCGCGAGTGTGCACACGTGCACCGTCTCACAACCGGGACTTTGCTATGGACGCCAACGTAGAGCAAGGGGCGTGTCTGGGCGGCGGGGCAGGGAGGTGGGGGCTTTGCTCTTTTAGTTGGGGTCACCTACGAAGCCCTCTCAGCCGAGAGGTGAGCCGAGGTCTGAACGAACAAACCGCAGTCACGTGATCACGGGGAAAAGGCAGGCAGGGCCCCTGACCTTTGCAACAGCCTACGGAGCGTTAACACCATTAGGAGCCTTTAAAAATTAATTTCTCTTAACAGAGGAGGAATCTGAGGCCAAACCCGGTTTGCGACCCAGGGCTGCGTTATTTCCCCTAGAGCGAGGCATCGCGATGGTTCCGTGCGAAGGATTCGGGGCTGGGCTGACCTGGTTTTGAATTCCAGCTCCCCCCCCCCCCCCATGAGCCGGATGAACTTGAGCAAGTTCTGGCTCTCCGTGCCTTAATTTCCTCTTCTGTAAGATGGGGCTGAACACAGTCCCTGCCTTGTTGAAATGTTATGACAATTAAGCGGTTGGCTCAGTGTCTGGCCCGAGGTTGGCACCAGTTGCACAACCCTGCCGATGATCCGTCAGAGGAGACGGGGACCGACCCCTAAGTCAGCCGGCGGACAAAAGTGAAGTCGGGTGACTTGCTTGTGGGGAACTCACTGACCTCCTTCATCCCTGCCAGGGGCTCCGGGAGACTTCATTCACTGCAGGAGACGACTTCCCCGAATTCTGGGGTGGGGCAGCCTCCAGGAAGCAGGCTGGGATTGCTGCTCTCTCTCTCTCTCTCGGGTCTCTGTTAGTGGGCTTTGATGCTTCTCTCCCGTGGCATTTGGAGGTGGTCTGAGGGGGCCGTTGAAGTTGCCCAGTGAGGGGTGGGGTCAGCCCCCAAAGAACAATAGAGCTCCTTGCCTTTCCTACAAATCGTGCAGTGAAAACCTGTGTCCTGCCCTCCACCAGCCAGCACCTTCCTTCAAGAACGCCGAGGGAGATGCAGGGGGGAGGCAGAATTAATCGGAGCCATGCCGATGGGCTACGGCTTTGGCCCAGAACGGCAGTGTGGGTCTCCTGGGAGCATGCGTATAGAGAATGATTTTTTGCTCCAGATAAAGCCCCCACTGGCCTCCTCTCCTGCTAATGTGAGGCAGGGTCTCAGACATCATTGCTTTACCACGGAGTAAGCCTACACAGGAGGGTAGGTGGGGTAACTGGCTCAATCCGGCATCCCAGGGATTTGCTTGGGTTTCGTACTGGAGGTCCCACTTACTTTGGGGTAGCTGGTCACCCCAGAGGCAGAGCTGCCTGAATGACCTCTATATCTTTCGAAAACAAAATGCTGACTGCCAGGCCCTACTCTGACCTCCTGAATTTGCACCTCTGGGAGCGGGATCCAGGAATCTGCATTTTTCACAAGTACCCCTAGTGGTTCTATGGGAGCCTGTCCGGCAAAATGGTGGGTAGGAGCACCCCCTGAGCCCTCACCAGTCACTGCGAGTGTCCTGCCCAGAAGCAGCGGACAAAGCATGCCCCTGGGATGGATCTTCCTAAGGGAGGAAAGGCAGGGAGGAGGTGGGAAGAAACTCTGAACCCCAGGGATGGTGGGCGATGGGCACGGGGAGGTGGCCCCTCAAGCTCACGTGGCCAGATAATAATCAGGGGACAAGTAACAGCGTTCTCTATTCCTTCGCTACGGACATCTGCAGCTCTCCACGAGGAGCTTCCTCGGATAGAAGCTCCGAGAAAGAGCGGGATCGATTTGGAGTTCATTCGTTCACTCGTTCATGCCCGCATGCATACGCGCATTCCATACTCGGCAGGCATTTACTGGACGTCTGTGTGCCGGGTGTTGGTCCTAGCTTTGGGATGCCATGGTGAGTGAGGCCTTCCTTTGTGGAGGTTCAGTCCTGGTGGGGTCCGTGTAACCACAGAAAGAGCAGAAACTGTAGAGAGCACATGCTTGTCAAACCTGCTCCGTCCTTCCCCACCCTACCTGGTGCTCCAGGAGGCTGGCCGTCACCTCGCGGGGCGTCCTCCCCCTCTGCCGCTGTTTGCGCCGGCCGGCGGGAGGCCCGGGCAGGGGCTCAGAGGGATCGTTTATTTCCTGGCTTCCTCCCTGCGGGGCCTCTGAGGATTGACTGCCTTCCTCCAGCTGGGCCGCTGCTCGGTGGTCCTCTCCTCCGGTCACAGTTGTCCTGCCCAGGTCCCCGCAACGGCCCCTTCCCCCGCAGGCCTGGGGAGGTAACGGCCTCCCAGCGATGCTAGTTCCAGGACGCTGCGGCTCTTCCGGGTGTGCCGAACCCGGCTCTCACCGCCGTGAATGCCCCTTCGCTGCACGCTGCTCGCTTTCTTCCATGGAGCGTGCCCTCTGTGTCTTCCCGGGACCTTCACCAACACACCCCTGAAGTGCATCTGCGTTCCAGAAAATAACGACTCAGTTCTACAGACAGGAGTGTCATTGATTTTTAAAGAGACTTCCCACGCCTACGCTAAGGGAATACCAAATTTAGTATTGCGTCAATGAGGTAGGTTTTACGAAGCAGTGTGTTGACTGTTAAGAAGTGTAAATGGCTAACAAACTGGAAAAGTCACCTTAAGTGTAACAAAGTAAGTTACGAGTAAATGACAATGAATCTCACTTTCACTCTCTCTCTCTTTTTTTTAAGTTTATTTATCTTGAGAGAGAGAGAGAGAGAGGGGGGGGGGACAGAGGATAGAGAGAGAGGGAGAGAATTCCAAGCAGGCTCTGCTCTGTCAGCACGGAGCCGGATGTGGGGCTCGAACCCAAGAACTGTGAGATCATAACCTGCGCCGAAACTAAGAGCCGGATGCTCGACCGACGGAGCCACCCAGGCGCCACTCACTTTTGCTCTCTTAAACCCTGTTGCAGAGATGTAAGTGAATCGCTCAGGGAAATGTATCAAGAGCCTTAAAGATTTTATTCTTATGGCTCAAACACGACTTTTGTTAAGAGTGTCCACTTAAGGAAATATTCAGGAACATAAAGACTTATGGGCACAGATGTCATCACAGGGTGATCTAACAGTCACACACTGGGAACGATATAAATATTCTACAGAAGAAACCGGGCTGCTCTGGAAGGCAGGCGCTTCAGCGCACGGTCTTTGGCAAGAACTCATCTGGCCGCCCGCTCTGTCGCGGTGCTAAGTGCTTTGTGTCCCTTGACCCTTTTAATCCTCCACGAGGAAGAGGCAGGAAAGCCCCTAGAAGTGCTCAGTGAACGGGAGCCTTTATGGATTTTGAAAAGTTATTTTGTAGAAAGGCTCTTACAGAACTACTGAAAGAAGGGTTTCGAAGAGTATTTAAGTACGTAAATGGATTCATAGTATAAAATAAGAATAAGAATAAAGAGAAGCCAGAGTTTAGAATTTAGAGCTAGAATAGCCCTCCTTACTTAAGCGTGAAGGACATATGCTAAAGTGATGAGTGTTTGGATCTGGATGGTGTGATTACCGTCGACGTGAATGTTTTTGTTAGTTTTCACATGATTCAAAATAGATCGTTATTAACTTGCTTCTCCATCCTTCAATGTAAAGAAGGAAATGGCAACAGAAATACAAGAGGCCCACGATATCCCACTGCCTCCCAGATATCTTTTGTACACACACACACACACACACACACACACACACACGATGCATGAGCCTAGTGCTCAGTTTAAACCTGTACAAAAGGGTACAAAAACAAAACCGGAAGTCTTCCTTCTCAGCCACAAATGAAACCATTGATAATCAATCCTTTTGATTCATTGCAGACTATATGCATATGCCAGCAGGTCCAAGTTCTTTTCAAATAAGCCTGTATTGATTTTACAATCAGAAAATTGTAGCACGCATGCATTTGAAATGTGGGCGTTTTTACCGTCCATCCCCCGAGTGGCAGGCTGGGGTCCTGACCTGATTTGGGGGATAGAGGGGTTAGGCATCACCACTTGGGGTGGGGGAACCAGAACGAGTGTAGTGGCCATTGGCTTGGGATCTAAGGTCTTGGGGGGGGGGCTCTTGAGCTCACACATCCTCTTGTTCCTCAGTGTCCTCATCAGAGGAATGGTACAGATACGGGCACTGACACTTGACTTTGGAACAATAATCAGCATTAAGACACGGTTATTGATCCCCAAGTTCAAGATTGGCAGTTGCTGTTGGGTCTTCACGAGCATTGCTACCAGCCACTCTTCCATGTCCGTGAAAATTCTGGCTCCAGTTCTTCCCAAGGACCCAGACACTCTTGACTTCCCCAGTCTTCTAAACCTCTTCCTTCTGCTTCCAGCTTCCCTCCCTCTCCTTCAAACAAAACTGAGGACATGTGTGCGTATGTTTTGTTTTTTTTTTTTTACTTTTCCCTATTTCCCCCTTGCCCTACCCGACTTCGTTAGAATTTGGGTCATTGGTTGCACAAAGAAACAGGGAACCATAGGGTTGAACGCTCATATTGGGCAATACACATAGTGTTCATAAAATTAACTGGAAACTCTTTCTCTTGATGCAGTTCCCTACTCACTGAACTCATGTGACTTTTGAATAAATCACTCATGCTCTTGAAGCTTCCGTTTGTTCTGTGTGCAAAAAGAGAATGCTAGATAGATTGTCCTTGGTAGAGAGGGATCAAGGATGTGTGGGCGCTAGAGAAACTTCCTTCTTCTCGGTACGGAGGAGAGATGATGTGGGGGGTCCCAGAAGCCATTGAAACCAAGGCTCACCGACTTCACGTGGAGGGTTGGGGCGTTTTACCAGAGTGTGAGCCACCAGGGAGCCAGGGCACAATGGCTGCAGGAGTCCGTCCCCAGGTCCCGTGTGGACGAGGGGCCAAGCTTTCATCTACAAGTCCATGGAGTTCATGTTGTTATTTGGTTTGTGTGCATAGAGAGATCGGGCTGGAGTCTTTGCTCTTTACTGACCCGCTAAGCCCTCACCTGGTCAAGTTTCTGAGTTCTCCTGTAACGTGGGCGCGATGTTTGAGGACCGCTGTTGTGACAGTAAGATGAAGTCATTGCAGCAAAAACGCTTTGCAGACACCACGATGTTAGGAGGATGTAAGGCATGGTCTGAGTTCAGATATTGGAAAATGAACTCTACGGTAGTGAGAATACACAGAACCCTTTCTGGGGCACCCGGCTGGCTCGGTCAGTTGAGCGTGTGACTCTTGGTCTCGGGTCATGAGTTTGAGTCCCACATTGGGAGTAGAGATAACTCAAAAAAAAAATAATAAAAAAGGAAAAACTTAAAAGAAAGAGATCCCCTTCTTCATTTATTTTTTTAAATAAACACAAAACATGTAAACAGTCTTTGTTATGTACCATGTAGCCTTCTAAGTACTTGACAAATATCAACACATTATATTGCCCTAGTGGCTCAATGAAAAAGGTACCACTATTGTCTCTGTTTCACAGATGAAAAAACCGTGGCACAGAGAGGTTAAGTAACTTGCCCCAAACCACACAGCTAATAAGAGGCAGGAGTGGAACCCAGGCCATCTGGCTCCAGAGCCCATGCTTTTCAACACCACTTACGCTGTCCTCTGTGCTAGTGGCATTTGGCATAGCCAAGATAACAGGAGACTTGGAACAGGCTGCTTGTGTATCTTGGCCCTGCCACTTGCCTGGGCGGCCTTGAGAAGGTAAATTAACCTCTCCGAGCCTTGATTTCCTTACTTATAAAATGAGAATGGGGCGCCTGGCTGGCTCAATCGGTTAAGTATCCAACTCTTGATTTCAGCTCAGGTCTTGATCTCACGGTTTGTGGGGTCGAGCCCTGCACCGGGCTCTGCTCTGAGCGCCGAGCCTGCTTGGGATTCTTTCTTTCTCTCTCTTTGCCCCTCCCCTCTCCCCTCCACTCCCCGCTGCTTCCAAATAAATCAACTTAAAAAAATAAAAAGGAATCAACATGCCCACATCACACAAGTTTTGCAGAGGGTAAATTGAGGTGCACCGTCTGGGCCGCAGGGGCACAGTGAGGGTGCACGGGGAATGTGTGTTAAATTCGCATGCAGGGCCTGGGCCCAGCCTCCATCACGCGCTTGCTGGTTGATTTTAGACTCGCCCGTTCTCTACCCTCTTCACTCCCAGAGGCACCTCCCGTCCACGCCACGTCCTTCAGAGAGTGCGGGACCCTGCGTACACCCGCGCACCGCCCCAGGGGCCTGCCCCGCAGATCGGGGAGGGAAGCTCTGTTTATGTGTCTGGACACATGCCACCATTACAGCTCGTCAGGCCCAGGGAGCCCGTTCTCAGAATCCCGTCTCCTTCAGACTCCGGAGTGCAAACCCGGCCCCCCACTCTTCCGTCTACTCCCCCTTCCGAAAACTTGCCAGTTAATGTTAGGTTTGGAGGGAGGCTCTGATGAGGGCCTGCCCACGTGGGGTTAAGGTTACCAGCGGCCTCCGCCTCTGGCCAGACTCGCTGGGAACAGCGGCAGACACTTCCCGAAGCCCCGTGGGGGCAGGGCCGCGGGCAGTGGCCGGGAGCAACGCTTCCAAGATGTTGGGAGCCCCGCCTCGGCAGCCCGGACCACAGCCCGGGGTTTTTGCAAAAGAGGCAAAGTGAGTTTTATCCAGCAGTCTGGATAAAGCCTGAAGTGGTTTATGCATTTCATAGAATTTTATCTTTATAAACAGCCTGACGCTAGTTGCAAAACCCTGACTGGGGGTCTGTCGGCCCCTTTAAAGGATACATGCGGACAGATTATCTCGATAATAAGTATAGGGAGTAGAGCCACAGGTCTTTATTCTCCATGAAAGGTATCACAAAGCAGGTATTGATTTTCTTAAAAAAAAAAAAAAGAAGTGTGTACCAATTAAGAATAAAACTGACAGTTTATTACCATCCCAGGTTTAAGGCCGATAGAGACTAGAAAAACACTTGCTTTGGCCCCCTCTATTGAGACATAATAATTAGGTGACTATGTAAATAACCTTATCTTAAAATATGAGACAGGCTGTCATCTGTTCAGGGGTTTCTTGGTGTATTTTTTGTGTTTTTTTTCCCACTGGATCAGAAAGATCGGCCAATGATCCTGGTTCTCCGAACTTTGCAAACCTCTCCCCCCGTTTTCTGGCTATTCTAAAAATTATCACCTTCCATTTCTTTTGCTTTGGATGGGTTTCTCCAAGACTCATCTCCCCGCCTGTTGGCGAGTTTTGCCGTTGAATGGGCTCTGTTCCTTTGGGTGTCCCAGAAGCCTGGACTAAGCACAACCCCCAGGTGTTACTCTTTGTATTAGGTGGGGAGGCGCCTGTGAAACAGGAAAAGAAGAGACTGGGACGTCCCAGGACTGTAACACTTCAGATAATGACAGTGTTTTCACCAAGGTAGAAACTAAAAACAAGCAAAATATTTGAACACCGTCCGGCCACATACCTGTCTAGCTAAGCCACCTTGCGTGTATGTGTGTGTGTGTGTGTGCGTGTGTGTGTGTGCGTGTGTGCGTGTGTGTATTATGATTCTGTGCCCAGCAAATGTTTGTTGAAAATGCAAATAAATGTCTCCCTCTGTCTGGAAAGTAAACTCCACCAGGGCAGGGCTTACCTATGGCTTGCTGATGTATCCCACACACGGAGAACTGTGTCTGACACACAGCAGGTCCTCAGTTAACATACGTTGGATGAGTAGATAGTTGTCTTCAGCTCGTGCCTGTATTCAATGTTCCCGAGTCTTTCTGAAGCTCCTGCTTTGAGGCAGGAACTGAGTTACGTGCTGGAAATACAGTCCCAAACGAGACTGACCCAGCCTTGGATTTTCTGACCTTTCAAGCAAGGGGGTGGGGGACAGGGAGGTGGTTGAGCTAACACTACACTGCTCTGTAAGCATCACTTAGGAGCCTTTGGGGAGACTGTCTTGGAGGACAGAATAAGATGCTTCGCCCGGACCTGTGGAGCGAAGGAACGGTGGATGGGAGAAGACAGGACTGGATGCAGAGGATGCTCACCAAAAGGAAGTGAGGGAAGATGAGGAGCCAGGAGGAGCTGAGGATACCATACTCAGTAAGAGCCGGGGAGTCAGGTAAGAGGAGGACTGCCCAAGCAGAGGCCAGACGGCACAGAGCCTCCGCAAGGACTTGGATTTCACCCTAAAGACAGTATGAAGCCATTGATGGGTTTCTAGGGGGTCAACACGGGCTAGTTTTTGTTTTGGAAAGATCACTCTGGTTTCTGTGTGTGGGGGAGACTTAAAGGGGAGATCCCCTCAGCCAGGGCACCTGAATGGGGTCCTGGGTGAGAGTGGGGTAGGATGCAGGCAGCAAGAGCTGGAGGGATTCCTGAGAGCTTTAGAGGGAAGAGCTGACCAGGGCGAAGGAACGGCAGTAGTAATGCGGGATCTGAGATTGATGGTTTGGTCAACGGAGTAGAGGGCTCGAAATAGTTCAGTTGCAACGTGGGAGAGAAAATTAACAATGGGTCCATGTGTGTCCCTTGGGAGATAGGAGTTTCGTGGCCCCATTGAGATAATTCCTCAGTTTCCTTTGAAGGCACATGGTTGAGAAGGAGGAAAAACTATGATTTACCACGTTGTGTTGAGCACACGTGCACACGTGCACCAAATGCCTGGGGATGAAGGGCATAGATGAGTGTCCTGGGCTGGGCACATTGGGTGTCTACCTCATTCAAATCCAAGGTCTGTTACTCAAAGCTTCATGCGACTCTGGAAGAATTATTTAAAATATTCTCTTGGATGTTCTCCGGCGCTTCGACTATGAGTCCTCTTCTGGAGGCCGGGAGTGGCGTGGACTCGGGAGTTGGGCCAGCCACCTTTTTCAGAAATAGATCTCCTTGGTTTTTGGATTTTTGACGTCCTCACCTGGTGTTCTCAAAGGGCTTTATTTCCTTCCATCGTAGTAATTTTGGAAGTGTGCTCTTCTGAAGCACGATATCAATATTGCAGAAGGAATAGCCTCACGCTTAGAATTCATTCTCTTGTCGGTCTCTATCTACCTGCTTACCAGTCAAGTGCTTTGGACCTGGAGTTCAAGTGTCTGATAGAATTCCTCTTGGGCGAGGCCCAGAACCGGTGCTTTGTCAAAGCTCTCCGGGTGATCCTCCTGTGTGGCCAGAGGCCGGGTCCCTTTCATTTCTACCACGTTTCCAGGGTTTCGGGAAGCGCCTGGCACAGAAATAGTGCTCAATAAATGTTTGTAGAATATATATATGTGGTTATGCACACATCGAACGTTTATTGAGGCTTACCAGATTTTTTTCATTTTTCCTAATCGACGGTGCACATTATCATGTGTCGTTTTCCACAGACAGTCACCGGGTAGCACGGTCCAGGAAATTAGTTTCTACTGAATCGTATGCTGGAATAAGCTTAGGATCTGTTGCTCTTTATCTCCTCAAGTTCTGGACTTCCTTCTCGGGTACTTTCTCTTATCTATGGTCCCCTGAGGCCTCTGGACTGCCCATGATTGGGGACAGATTCTCAACCCAGAGGAAGCAGACGTGATGATGCTCCTTTAGTCGGGGAAGGTGGCCGTCACTGTGCTGAGACCCTTTGTCCCCCTTTCAGGCACCACATCTGGATTCCCCATCACTTAGAACAGATGCTGGGGGGCACTGGTTTGAGTTTCTGAGCTGTAAGCCCAGAGATGCCCTCTCTGCCTTGGTTCGTCATGCCCTTCCACCTCTGTGACGTCTTGTCCTTGCCTTACTTACTCCTTGATTCCTCCCCTCTTCGTAGGTCCCCGATGCGGTGAACAGAGACGCCCGGAGGTCTCACTTTCTCAAGTTCGGGAGATGGCCGCCACAGTTCTCCTGGCCCACGAGAGCATCCAGCTGATGCAGCAGGGCCTTATGTCACTAGACTCCAATTACCTGTCCGGAGCCCCTTCCTTATATTGCCAAGAGATTTCCTGCAGATACGCAGCCCCGCGATTCAGGCAATTATTCATGTATTCCCCCACATCATTAGCTTTATGGAACACTGCCAGGGGGCATATTTTTCTTCCCCAGGACTCCAGAGAATAAAGGAAATAGAACTCTTACCATGAAGTCATATTAAGGAGTTTATTTCTTAGAAAATACCCCATAGCACTTTCATAAAACCTTACATAGAGAGACCACACTTAGGAGAAGGATTATTTTTGCCTCACCTGCTGCCGTAAGAGTCACTGTCCAAGCTTCCAGCCTTCCAGAGCACGACCTTAGGAACAATTTCTGTTGTGGGTACTGACCACAAAGGGGGGCCTGGGGTTGCTGTAGGGAGGCCATGGTGCCTGATGGGCCTTCCTGGGTTTAGGGAGGTTGACTATAGAATTTAATCATCCAAACCAGGGTGCATTGTGTGTGTGTGTGCGCGCGCGTGTGTGTCTATGTGTGTGATAACAGGTGAAAATCAGGCCTGCCCGGCTCACTGGGACATGTGATTTCTCTAGAATGAGTGCTTTAGTCCTACAATTTACTGAAATTTCCTTCCATGGGTCTGGCATTAGAGTCAAAACACTAAACAGAATTCAGCCAAACTGGGCAAGATATTAGATTACAATCCAGAATAGCTGTTTCCTCCACTGGACTAGCAAGGGACGATGGGCTGTATCAGTTAGCTCTTGGTACAATAATGCTGTGTAACAAACACCATATCTTAAAGCAACGATCATCTATTCTCACTTATCAGCGGACAGGTCACTTGATCCAGACTTGGCTTGAATCCAAGCTTTGGTTGGGTCCGGCTCTGCTTCACACGTCTCTCCTTTTCCATGAACCAGTGTGCCAGCTGGGGCGCGCTCACCCCATGGCAACGGCACGTGAGCAGAAACATGAGTTGCCACCTAACACTAAGCCTTAGACCGGGCGCTCTGCCCCTTCCATCCACATGCTGTTGGCCAAAGCAAATCCTGAGGACAAGCCCAAGCTCGGTGGGGTGGGGAAATACACTGTGTCCTCAGTGAGGAGTACACCGAAAGCACACACAAAGGGCACAGACCTGGGAAGGGGGAAAGAATCAGGAACGATTGCATGATCGATCACAGGGACCATCAGGCTAAAGGGGGCTTGCTTCTCCCCAGGCCTCCGTGGCAGGCTGGTTGAGTTTATTCAACCAGCTGCAGGCTGAGAAGGTAAAGAGAAGAGATCACAGGCCAAGGTGGTCTGTGAGAGGCAGGATGTGGAGAAGTGAGGTCCTTCTTGTTGAGAATGCAAGAGGAAGACGTGGGTAGAGGCCCCCGTGATTCAGAATAGTAATCCTGTCTGTGAAAGCTGCTGTAGGGTCAGGCACTTCCACACACCAGTCAGATTGGACATTTTACTTCCCACAGGATGGGGTAGTGAGGCCGGGGAGAAGTGCTCGTGCCCGTGCGGAGGAGGAGGAGTAGAAACCCTCTGCCCATGGGCTTAAAGCGTCTCCGGCTCACAGGCACTTCCGTGGGATGTGCGCGGGCCGCAGAAACTGCCCCCCGCGCCCCCCAGGTGGACGTTTGCCGGGTCGTAGGTGAGCACCGGCTTGCCCATTCCTTTGCTCTGTTAGCAGTTCCATGGACAAAGCTGCCGTGGGCTTGGTGCCCCTATGACTCTGAGTTGCCTCCCGCAGTGTCCCCCTCCCCCTGCCCGAAGCGCCAAGCCCTGAGCCTTTGCCACCTGCTGCCAGAGCCCTGCATGGCCTCCTCTCGGAGAGGGGCTAATGGGTAGTGCATCTTGCTAATCAGACAGACTAATCAGGCTGATTAGGCCCAGTTCAGTACCAGATCGCCCTTCCCAGGGAATCTCCTGTTTAGTGTTTAAGCCCGTTAAATGGCTCTAGACGAATGCCTTGGGTGGGGGGTCTGGATCAGGACAGGGTGGCCTAAAGGGAGGCATTTGGGGA
>PITB01034862.1:0-12759 GCA_004024585.1 Paradoxurus hermaphroditus | reverse complement strand
TGGACCAACCCTTCAGCTGAAAAGAGCTAAGAATGCTGGATAAAATAGAAAAGGCCTCTTATTAAAGCATCAAAGCGCTGACAAGTAAGCTCTTTGTAAGGAATTACCAGGCATTATTAGGTCAAAACTGAGGGGAAAACAAAAACCCAGAGAAGTTCGGGAGCGGAGAGTCTGCTTTTGTCCTGAGGGCATTTGCGGCTCTTGGAAATTTTGAGTTTGTTTTTTCATGATCTCACAGCATGAAGGGAACCGAAATCCAAGTCCGCGGCCTGCGTAAGGTGGGCAGTCAAGAAGGAGATCCTTCCGGAAATAAGTTGGGACTCCAGAGGGCTTCACCCTTGGAGTGAGGGTGGACTAAATGAAGCCCAGCCTTGAATCAAGGGTTGGCAGCCTCCGCCACGCTACTTGGGTGTTCCAAGGAACCTCAAGCCTTGGATTTTTGTTTAAAGCAATCTCGGAATGGTAGCACCACAGCCAAATGCAAATCCTTTTTAGAAGAAAATACCTTCATGCTGAATTTGAAATTCTTCCTAAAAAAAAAAAAAAAAAAATCCAATTACAATGGCCAGCACACAGTCAAAGATAAACAGACATTCCAGAAAACAATGCTAATGAGCTAAGTGCTAGAGGTACAACCAGAGCAAACAAATGATATTCCCTGCCTCGTGGGGCTCAGAGTCCAGCTGAACAGACAGATATCAACGCCTGCTCAAGGCCGCTAACACCCTCTGCGTTGCCTGGCGGAGTCCCTTCTCCCGCCTCAGTTTACCCTGCCCCTCAGCAGCTTTCGACACGCCGATTTCTCCTTCCACTCTTGGTTTCCATGACGCCACGGTCTCTTGGATGGCTCCAACCTTGCTGGCAGGTTCTTCTTCTCAGCCTCTCCTTTCCTCTCTCTCTCACTTCTGATATTGGAGTGCCCCGGGGCTCACTTCCGGGCCTGCTTTCTGTCTCTCCCCGGGTGATCTCATTCATTTCCTCAGCATTAAATATCCCTACCCGCCGATGGTCTCAGATTGATGTCCCCTCTCCTGGGAGTCCCGGACCCTTGCGTCCAACTGTCTGCTCCACTTCCCCACTACGTGTCTCACGGAGGTCTCAAACATACCTAGAAAGGAATTCTTTCCTTCCCCAGCCTTCCCTCCCCTCATTCAGTCCGTCCTGGGCAGTGTTACACCACCTGGCGCCAAGGCAAAAATCTAAGAGTCATTCCGAAGCCCTAGTTTGGATCAGGGTAGCGTTGGAGACGGTACAAAGGGCTCACCTTCAGGAGTTATTGAAGTTGTAAAGCGAACCGGACTTGATGCTGGTTTCCCATTGGGGACGCAGAGATGAGAGTTGTCAAGCATGACTTCCAGCCTTCTGGCTGGATCAGCTGACAGAAATAGGTGCGATTCGCAAAGTGGAGCGCCCCGGCAAAGGGCCAGTGTTGAGGAAGATGAATGTCTGTTTGGCTTTCGACGTGTTGGGTTTGAGGTTCCTCCGGGGCCTCTGTGCGGACGTGACGCGTGACAAGGCAACCGTATTTTTATCTGGAGACTTTCAGAAGGGAGGTTGAGCCCAAGTTGGGAGTCCCCACGGTTTTGGTGGTAACTGGAGGCACTGGCATGGCTGGCATTGTGCAGGGAAAGAGGAGGCTGCAGGTGAAGTGCAGGGACGCGAGCCTGCAAGGGGACGCGGGTGTAATCGGAGAGGTGGGAGGGAACCCGGTTGTCAGATACTGCTGACGGGTCCGGTGCCACGCAGGGTGGAGAGCACCCATTGGATTTAGCAAGATGGAGGCCATTGGTGACTCCTGTGAGCCATGGGGATGACAGCTAGGTGGACAGCGGCCTGAGAAGTGAGGAGGGGGTGAGTGAAGGCGACAGTGAGTACGACCAGCCTCCGGGGAAGTTGGGTCGGTAAGGGAAGGGGCTGGGAGGTCTCGGGAGGTGTGTGCTTCTTCTTGGTTGCTGCTGTTTTTAAGACGGAATGTACTTGATCAGGTGTCACGCCAGGAGCCCGCGGGAGAGGGGTGAGGGCAGGGCAGGAGAAGGGAGAATCCATAGTATAAGGTTTCTTGGATGCAGGGGAGGTGTGACTGGGCCCCAGAACCCAGATCGGGGGACCGTGCTCTGCCGAGAGAGATGCCTCCTCCGTTCCAAAGGGCAGTAAAGATGGGGATAGCTCCACCCCCTCATCTCGAAGATGGAGATAGTAGCAGTGACGGTCTCAGGGGGCTGGAGTGAGGACTCTGAACGGATGTTTATAACGGGCCCAGCCTGGGGAAGTAATGGCAGGTGGTAAAAACCCTACAAATAGCTGCTATCATTATCTTTTTAAAAAAAATTTAATGTTTATTTTTGAGAGAGAGAGAGAGAGAGACAGACAGAGAGACAGAGTGTGAGCAGGGGAGGGGCAGAGAGAGAGGGAGACACAGAATCTGAAGCGGGCTCCAGGCTCTGAGCTATCAGCACAGAGCCCGACACGGGGCTTGAACTCATAGACTGAGAATCATGACCCGAGCCGAAGTCGGCCGCTTAACCGACTGAGCCGCCCAGGCACCCCTATTATTATCATCTTTTGCCCTCACGGCTCCGAGAGACTTATTATTGCTCTTGCAGGAGAGTGATGATAATGGAGCCTCGCCTGCACTTGGCTCCTTCCAGAGGATTACCTTTGTATTCGTCACCTCGTCGAGCCTCCCAGCAAACCTGGAGAGATTTATGTTTCCCATTTTACAGAGAACGCTGAGGCTCCGAGAGGTGAAGTGACTTGCCCGAGGTCACACGGCGGGTGGCAGCAGAGTCCGGAGTCCACTCCGGGCCCTGCTCCTGTGTTCTCTGTAAAGATGTAGCTTTGGGGCCTCACCACCCCCTCGGCACCCCCTCCAGTGCAACTCTTCCTTCGGTGTTTGTGGATACTTGCCGTGTTCCCTGGAGGCGGGGGCATCCGTGACTAGGATCTGTAGCTTTACACTCGGGAAGGAGAGGATTAAGGCCTGAACAAGGTGCCGGGCTCCACTTGCTTACTCTCTCCAGCCTGAGACGGGAGATTAGGGAAGAAGACGCTCTATCTGCCACCTCCATCACTTGTCAGGAGAGAGAATATAAAAGCTCCGTCAGCCCCGGCATCAGTGGTGCCTCCCCGTCACCCCAGACGAGGTCCCGTGCATAGTCCTGGGGGTGGTTTGGCCAAAATGGTTTGCCGACTACAGCCCCGGCAGCCCCAACCTGTGAATGTAGGGCTCGTGAGAAATATTCTGTCCCTGTTACCTTTCCCCGTCTGTCCCAGGCACAAGTCATAATAATGGGTGCTCCCACCTAAGTTAAGATCCAGCCCTTCATCAAGGTGCTCAGCCTGGCTGCACCTTGCTTTTCTATCCTCTTCCTCGTTCCTCCCAGCCCCCACTGCCACGCTCTGAATGTTCCTTCCTCTGACACTTTGCTTAAGCAGATCCCTCCGCCTGGCATCTGCTTCCCCCTCGTTCCATACAGCGAACCCCTACTTATCCCTCCAGGAGCAGTTCAAATGTCACCTGCTGCAGGAAGCCCTCCTTGAGCCCCTTAGGTAAGAGCAAGCCTTTATTGAGCACCTACTATATGCTGGTCCCTGAGTTGGGCTCTGAGGGGTACAGGTGTATCGGATCCTGGCCTGGCCTCCAGTAGGAAGACGTGACGCTGCTGGCGATCCCTGGGCACGTGGATGGGAAGCTGCAGAAGAAGCGGGAGGTGACAACCCCTAAGGGGCACTGGGGCCAGGGCGTGTGTGTTGGCTTTAGGCCCCAGGCCCAAGAACGCAAGTGACAGGCAGTTCCCTTGGCGGATCAGCCGTCCTTAATTCTCGCCGGCACGTTGGCTCCTCTGGGCGCCTGCGTCTGCTCTTCCCCCTCACAAACAAGCCACGTGGTGTGGGGAGAGGCAGCGTGGAGCAAGGGACGCACTCGGCCAGGAGCGTCGCTCTGACGTCAGACTGCCTCTGTGACGCCAGGCAAGTCGCCTGCCTCCTCTGTGCCTCGCCCCTCTCAGAACGGCAACAGGATAGTATCTGCGTCGTAGCGTTGTGAAGAATTAAGTGGGTGATACATGGGAGATGCTCGGAACGGTGGTATCAGGCACTCGGTGGATGTTAGCGATGTTATTACGAGTTGTTATTTTAATTGGCAGAAGATTTGGGCCCGTCGGCTCCCCCTGCACGCTAGGAAGATGCATGCCCTCTCTGAGCCTCTCTCCATCATGAAAGTGAGGAAGCCGTGGATTCCCAGCTCTGATACCCGGGATAGGGATGAAGGGAGGTGGCGATTGTAAGGTGGTGGTGGCGGAGGGGGAGGGGAGGGCATAAGAAGGGACCCAGGAGCGGAGCTGAGCGCTAAGCAGGCAGGGGAGCCCTCGGCAGCCTGCAGTGATGGCGACCCACGACAGAGAAGGAGCAGACGGGAGTTAGCAGCCGGATCACGGAGGCCCTTAAATGCCAAAACAATGCTTCTGAGAGGTGACAGGGCTTGATCAATTATTTGGAGACTGTGTCTAGTCATTAGGGAGATAATGGGCCCTCTGGAGAGGCAGCCATCCCCCAATCCCTGCAGGATGCGAGCAGGCGCTGAGATCTAAGGGAGAATCAGACATCGGATGGGGGAGCCGGGGTCTTAGAGGGCCTGGAACCCCCTGAGAGACTCCGCACTCCTCCGAGAACAGCAGTTGGGGGAAGAGGCAGTGGCCGCAGTGCTTAAGCGCCCCAGCCCCGGGCTCCGCTGCTTCCTTGGTCTGTGACCTTGGCCGTTGACCTCACGCTCGCTGGCCCCGGTTTGCCCATCTCTAAAACGGGGACGATGACCGCGTCTGCATCCGGGGTAGGGTGGGGGTTCGACGTGAGAGCGTCGATGTTCCCGTGATTGCGGGGGTAACTAGCCTCTCTCTGCCTCGGCTTCCAGAAGCGCCATCTCGGCCTCTCTCTCCTCTCCCCGGCATCCTAGGAGGAGGCGGCTGCACTGGAGTCTGGGGCTGCCGAGGCTCCAGCCTGAAGCCTCCCTAAGGAGCCTGCCATGGTTACCAGCTGCCTGCGAGGAGAGGCCATAAATCCCGCGCCCCGGGGGGCGGGGGGAGGGGCCCACGTGTGGGGCAGGAAGGGGGGCAGCTAAGCGGGATTGAATCTTGTTTAAGGAGGAGGCCCACGCCTCCCCGGGCCTGTAATTTACTGCGAGGTTGACAAGATGAAAGCGGAAATTTCAGCGGCTAATCGCTGGGACCTCGGGGAAGCGAGGGAGACGAGCCGCCAGGCAGGTGGCGGCGGCGGCCGGGCTTTCAGCGAGGTCTAGGGCGCGGAGCCCGCCGTGAACACAGCAGGCGCTGGACCCAGGGCACCGGGGGCTCCGAGCCGGGCCAGGGCCGGGCTGGCTGAGCCAGGGGCTTGGCCCGCGTCGTGTCTGCTGTCATCTCCAGAGCTAAGGCCCGGCCCCGGGTTTTTCGGCAGATTTTGTGTAGCAGAACGGACCGCCCAGGACGGCTGTGACAGCAGCTACTGACTGCCAAGCCAAAGGGAGCTGTCTCGCTCAAGGTCACACCCTCTGCGGGGGGGCGGGGGGGGGCAACCTACTTCCGACGTCTGGCAGATACATGGATTCGGAGGCCGGGTCTCTTTCCTCGACCGGGAGCATCGCAGCTCCAGGGTGCCCACAGATCGGCGGAGGCCTCTGCTGGCCCCGTTTCTCTTCCTCCTCACCCCTCCCGCGGTGCTCCCCACGACTCCCTCCCCAGGAAACCTCTTCCCCGGAGGCTGTTTCCAGGGAGCCAGGCCTTCCATCCCCAGGAGGCTGGTTTTCAAGCCGTGTCTGTGTGTAGCGTTGGGGATAGGGTCACAGAGACTTCTTCTCCGGACGGGGAGACCCAGAGACGGAAGAAACCGACCCAAGGACACCCGGTGTCAGGGGCAGAATCTGGGACGCCGGCCTCCCAGCCCAGGAGTCCAACACCTCCATTTTACAGCCGGGAAGACCGAGGCCCAGAAAGTGTGTGGGGGGGTGACTCAGCATCTGTTACCAGGTGCAGGGGAGAGGGGGTAAAAGGCCCACGGTACACTGCGTCCCAGGTAAAAGGCCACGAGACTGTCGCCACGTGGTCTGGAGCACGCGACCTCTTCTCGGTGCCTCCGTTTTTTCGTCAGTACCTGGAGAGGCAAAAGCCATCTCGGGAGGCTGGTGTGAGGATGGCCTAAAAAATTAACCGTAAGAGCTCAAGCTGGTTGAGGGTGCGTGCAGGGTTGGGGAGGGGTGTGAGGGAACCCTCTTCACACACATCTTTTTTTTTTAACATTTATTTATTTTTGAGAGACATAGAGACAGAGTGTGAACAGGGGAGGGACAGAGAGAGGGAGACACAGAATTGGAAGCAGGCTCCAGGCTCTGAGCCATCAGCACAGAGTCCAACGCGGGGCTCGAACTCACAGACCGTGAGATCATGACCTGAGCCAAAGTCAGCCGCCCAACCGACTGAGCCACACAGGCGCCCCCACATCTATTTTTTTTTAAAGGTTTGCACTGTTTCTTTTAATGTTTTATTTTATTTTTGAGAGAGAGAGACAGAGCACAAGCAGGGGAGGGGCAGAGAGAGGGAGACACAGAATCAAAGCAGGCTTCGGGCTCTGAGCTATCAGCACAAAGCCTGACGCGGGGCTCGAACTCACGAACTGCGAGATCATGACCTGAGCCAAAGTCAGACGCTCAACCGACTGAGCCCCCCAGGCGCCCTTCACACACGCCTCAATCACTCACTACAAAGCTGTGCTGTTCGTAGCAGTTGCGCTGGCTTGATCTCCCTTACGCCCCTTCGGACCACCTGGTCCGGGGCCCCCAGATCAGCGTGAGAATCTGCGGGGGGGCTAGTCCAGCCCAAGGACGGGCTCAGACTCTCCTAGTCCTGGTCCCGGCGCCCCGGCTGGAGCCCAGAGCAAGTTCCTTCTCGTCTCTGGGCCCCAGCTTCTACATCTGTAACATAACAATCGGACCGTGACACGGATTAAACAAGGTAACTCACGTCAGGTGCTTAGCACACTGGTCAATAACCCCGACTTCTTTATTTTTAGCTCATCAAATATGCTAGTCCTGTCGCATGGAACGCACCCTGTAAATGTTGCCTATTAGTATTATTATCATCGTTACTGAAGCAGATGCTCCGGGGACCCAGGCATGAACAAGTCCCCCTTGTAACACGGCCGGCGTGACCCCGGTCCTCTGATGGCCCCTGGACATCACGGTTTGACCTTTCGTTGTGAAGAAGCCCAGAGAGGGCGGGGATCTGCCTAAGGTTGCCCAGCGTGGCAGGATCAAAGCCCAGCCCCAACCCGGTCCACTTGCCTTCCAGTCTAGAGAGCTTTCTCCTGTGCCGCAAAGGGACAGATTCCTTAATGTCATCTGTTCGGGTTGCAATAAAAATTAACTATCCTGAATATGTCATCATCGGAGCAGCTCCAAGACAGGGAAGGGACTAAGGGAGACAAATGAAATGTGTCCGATACGCTCGCGGGGTGTGGAACGGGCTTTGCGGTGGCTTTTGGGAAGGCCCCTCGCCCCCCGCTGACCCCGCAGTCTGCCGGTCTCCTCCCTGTGGGAGGTGAGACTCCCCGCTAGACACGGGATGGGTGCTGTGCGAGACTTAAAGTGAGCAGGACTGACGCTGGGGCTTGGCCCTGGTCCAGCCCCCGTCCCTTCTCCCTCCCAGCCTCTGTGCTCCTACTGCTGGTGGCAGGGCCACCTGGGGCCACCTCGGTTCTTTTTTTTTTTAATGTTTATATTTGAGAGAGAAAGAAAGAGTGTGTGTGTGTGGGCGGGTGGGCAGAGAGAGAGGGAGACAGAATCCCAAGCAGGCTCCAGGCCCTGAGCTGTCAGCACAGAGCCCGACTTGGGGCTCAAACCCACGAGCTGTGTGATCAGGACCTGAGCCAAAGTGGGACGCTTCACCGGCTGAGCCCCCCAGGCGCCCCAGGGCCCCTGCAGCAGAGGGTCGTGTCTTACCATGTGGGTGGGAGCAGGAGGGGGTCCTTCTCTCCCGAGGTTGCCAGCATAGCAGCTGGACGCAGAAGGGCAAGGGCCCTGCCGTGAAGCCCAGGCTCTGCTCCCAGGAACGCCCTGCAGCAAAGAAGCTGTCATAGGCTCAGGCCCGGGGGACCCTCCCTCTGGCGGGAGCCCATAGTCCAGGAGCTGGGTTGGGGAGGGAGACACCCGGAGGGGGCACTGGGCCCTCGGACGGGGGAGCCAGGATGAGGTGCGTGTGAGTCGGGATGAGGTGCGTGTGAGTGCGTGTGTGAGCAGGTGCAGCAGACAGAGCATCAGGAGGAGGAACAGGGCAGAAGGAGGCGGCAGGGGAGGAAGACGCTGCCTGGAGGAAGGGCAGGAGAAAAAGGGGAAGAAGAGAAAGGGGGAGCACGGCTGGATGGAGACGGAAACCACGGTACATCGGTGCTGTGGAGTACCGCACAGCAGTGAGAAAGGACGCACACGACACAAAGACAAATGTCAAAAACACAAGGCCGAGAGAAATGAGCAAAATGCAAAAAAAAAAAAAAGAGAGAGAGAGAGGATGATTCCACCCCCATCCAGCTCGGACACACACAGAACTAAAATGAGATTTTGGGGCGCCTGGGTGGCTCAGTCGGTTAAGCGGCCGACTTCGGCTCAGGTCACGGTCTCGTGATCTGTGAGTTCTCCGTGCTGACGCCTCAAAGCCTGCAGCCTGCTTCGGATTCTGTGTCTCCCTCTCTCTCTGCCCTTCCCCTGCTCACGCTCTGTCTCTCAAAAATAAATAAATGTTAAAAAAAAAACTTATTTAAAATGAGATGTTAAGAGTGCGTAATTGGGTGATAAGCTATCAAGAAAGGCAAGGAAGCGGTTATCGTAAAAGCCGGGACGGAGGGAAGCAGCGAGTTACGGCCAGGAAGGCACGCAGCAGGGGGCTTCTAAAGAGGGGGCCGTTTCCAGCGTTTTGATCGACGGGTGTTCATTTTATATTATTGACCACGTATTGACCGCGGTGCCGCGCACTGCACATGAGTTACTTTGTTTAATTATTCGTTAAACCCCGCGTTGATGGTTCGCGCACTTTTTGTTAGGAATGTTGGATTTCCCGATTTTAACTGAGCACGCAACGCTGAGAAAGAGGAGGAGGGCGAGGGCAGGAGAGAGAACGGACAAGGCAGCTCCAGCGTGAGAGGGAGAAGGGGTTCCTGGGGCCACGCTCGGCTGGTGCCACAGCGGTGCCCTGTCCCCCGTCCGGCCGCGTTTGTAAAATGGAATAAATATTGACACGGCCAGGATGGTATTCAATTTGTCCTGATCACTGGGCTGCGGTGGGTTCTGACAGGGCGCGGTGTAAAACAGCAGCTCGGGATGTAATTTCTACTGTCAACATGATGTACAGCGGACGCGGCCTGCGGCACCAGCAGGCGGGCAGGGTGGGGGCAGGGCAGGGAGACAGGTGCGGGCCGGGGGCCTCCGGGGTGGAAGGTGCGGAGCCGGCCGCCCCCCGGCGGGCGAGCGGTAGCGGTCGGGGGGTAGGTGTGCGTGCGTGTGCATCACCTGCCTGGCGGGCAGGCCTCGAGAAAAGACCCAGGCGTGGGGGCGAGCGGCGTCGGGAGGTATCGGGGGAAAGGGACCCGGTTCGTGCTCAGCGCCCAACGCAAGCCTGTCCTTCCCGGCAGTCACCGCACGCCCCTTCGTCCATCCTCACTTCTCTCCCCGACCACGGCCCGTTGGAAGTCCAGATCCGCCACCCGCTAGCTGTGTGACCTCGGACCAGTCCCTCGACCTCTCTGAGCCGCCGTCCCTTCTCCCGGAATAGAAATTTTAAAGAGAGCTGTGGTGACGATTCAGTCAGACCACCGACATGAAGGGCTCTGCGGAGAACGAAGTGGTGCCCCTTATTGTTGGCTAATTGGATGGCACCATGCCTGGCACTCAGGAAAGGCTCTGTGAATGTTATTGATGGTTATTCTCACCGACTCGGAATCAGCTCGGTGTGCGCAGCCCGCCTGCCTGTCCCCCTTCTCTATGCCTTAGATGCACCAGGGCCGTCCCCCAAAGAGCCAGGTTTGGGACAAAGCCCGCGGGGTCCCTCTGGCCCGGCATAAGGGGTGATGCTAACTTCCATGGGGTTCTTGTGAGCAGGAAGCAAGGTGAGGCGCGAAGTGCAGGCACAGGGCCCGGCTCCCAGGAGGTGACCCACGGACAGCGGCTGAACCACGACAGAAACCAGGGAGCACCCTTGATGCAGCCCCCTCCCCACCCACCCCCTCCCTGTTCGCTCCCTCTGATCCGCCGCCCAGTCTGGCCCATTTGCTTCCGACATGTTTCGTATCTGTCGCTTATCCCCACCTGGCAATGGCCTCCCTGGTCCGAGGGAGGTCCCTGGCCACACGTTCTCCCCGGTCCCCTGCTTCCTGTCCTGCACATCGGCACTGGGATCTTCAAGTGGCAAATCAAACACAAATGCCGATGTGATCACCTGCCCTGTCAACGCTGGCCCCCTGCTCCGGAGCCGGAAGCTGACCTCCCCAAACTCCAGGACCAGCTGCCCGGCCGTCCACACTGCGCGCCGGCCCCTGAGCTCTCGGGCCCTCAGGTGTGGCTTTGCTCGTTCTGTTACCCGCAGTGAGTTCATCCTCTCTACCTTTCGGCTCAAAACCCCTGTCTCAGGGGACCGCCCCTCCCCGGCCCCACCCACTCCTGGTGAGACCCGATCCCTGGAAAATGCGGGGGTGGGGGGGGCCCTGTACTTTCTGGTTGTGGAGCATTGTGCACTTACCTGAGAGTGCCAGGTTAATAAATATCTCCCCCTGCACACACACGCACACACATGCACACACACACTCCCGGGAGGGGCAAGGCCATGGGACTCTGATTCACCTTGTGCTACATCCTTAGCCTCCAACACAGTGCGGTACATAGTAGGCGCTCAATAAATATCTGATGACTCAGAAAACGGAACACGCAGAAGGAAATGTACCAGGGAAGGGCTGCCGGGTGGCACGGAGGGAAACAGGCACCCCCCTCACCTGCCCTTCGGTCCAGCCGGCCATGCACATGCCCTTGCACCCGTTCCCTCCCACACTCAGTCGCGCCCACTCTGGGCAGGGCACGGAGGTGTGAGTCGGAGGGCAGAGCGCGGGAACGGGGCGCCGACGGCCGGCAGGCAGAGGAGAATTTGGTTCTGAGCCTACGCTCAGATAGTTGCGGGAGGACACGGAGAGACTATGTGGAGGGGAGGACAGCCGGGTCAGGGTCGGACGTGGGGCGTCCCGGCAGAGGGAACAGCAGAGCAAAGGCCCCAAGGCATGAAGGCAGGAAAGAGTGGGCGGGGCCCTGTGCCCGGGAGGTGGGCGCGCGAAGGGGTGCGGCGGTGACGCAGGCCCAGGTGTCCCGGGGCCTTGAGCCGCCACGTGTGCAGTGACTCACAGTACAGGCTTCGGAGCTAACAGCCTGGGGTCTGCGGCGGACCAGCCGTCGCGGAATCGAACAGTTCCTGATCGGGGGGCGAGGATGAACTGATACACAAGGCACAGTTGTTAAGGGAGGGCTGGCGTCACCGGCCCCGAGTTTATTTTCACTCGGGTATTTATCCACAATCTGAGGGTGGTGTACGTGCGAGGCACGTCTCCTCTCACAAGTTCTCAGCAGGCAAAATGTATTTTGCTATATCAAACTTTACAAAGGCATTCTGAACCTCCCCACACGACCTGGCTGCGGTCGGACTCAAGGACAAAGGCTGCGCTCAAAGCCTTCGGTTCCCAACACCGCTCAAGGTCTCTGACTCTCAACATCTCTCAAAGCCTCTGGCTTCCAAAACACCGCTCAAGGCCACTGGCTCTCAACAGGGGTCCAAATCCCAGCCCCACAGCATACCACACAACCTCGTTCTGCCTCAGTTTCCCCATCTGGAAAATGAGGGCGAATAACAGTGCTCGCCGTGGGCAGCGTCACTGAGCGTGAAAAACCCTTTGTCACTCCGGACGGTAACTAACTTTATCTAGAAGGCGAGAGAGAGCCAGGGAAGGTTCTGCAGACGGGGTGACCGCGTGAACGGGGCGTGCGTGGCCCCCGCTCTGCTCATCCCCTTCCCCTGACCCCCGCCTTGGCCTCCCAAGGTCATGGTCCAGCTACCTTGCCCGCAAGCCCTGGTGTATCCCGGCTCCGCGCACGCGCGCTCAGAGGTGGTAACCCCCCCACCCCCACCCCAGCCCGGGAATACACTGCCCAGCTTAGGGGAGGTGGCGTCCCGGACACGGCCCCAGAATAGCCGCGGGCTCGGCCGCACAGAGCAGACGCCCACGCCGCCCCTTGCTCCACGCTGCCCGGGCACCCACGCGTGCGGGGAGTCGCCCTCGGCGCCGGGATGCAGGGCGCACGCCGTCACCGACGCAAAGGCACACGGGTGCGCCAGGGCCCGCCAGGCAGCGACTAGTCTGGTCTCCTGTTTACGGCTCCGCGGAGCCTCCACCGGGGAGCCGCAGGGAGCCAGAGACGAGGGGGCCCCTCCGACAGCTCCTGCTTCCCCCGGGGTCTGTCTGGGCTGAAGGGGGAGCGCCGGGCTGGCGGAAGGAATTGCGCCCCGGGGAGAAGACAGCAGCCAGGCGCAGAGCGCGCCCACGGGCCGCGCTGCCAGGCAGGGAGGGAGGGCGCAGCCCCGCCAAGCCGGGGTGCAGGGTGGAGGGAGACAGTGAACGGTGAACAGATGAAGGACCTGCGTCTTCCTGCGCGGCCGTAGTCTCGGGCGCCAGCCTTGCACCCGCGCAGGA
>PITB01034861.1:0-12773 GCA_004024585.1 Paradoxurus hermaphroditus | reverse complement strand
CTCTCACCCAAACATAAATGTTTGCACATACTTTCTCTAGGGACAAAGCGTGTAAGTGTGAACGGCTTCTAAAATGCAACAGGACGGGCACCTGGGTGGCTCATTTGGTTAAGCCTCCGACTTCAGCTCAGGTCATGATGTCCCAGTTCGTGGGTTCGAGCACCGTATCCAGCTCTGTGCTGACAGCCTGGAGCCTGCTTTGGATTCTGTGTCTCCCTCTCTTTCTGCCCCTCCCCTGCTCGCTCTCCCTGTCTCTCTCAAAAATAAACATAAAAATTTTTAAAAATTAAAAATAAAATAAAATGCAACAAGGCAAACACTAACTATGATCATGTGGTCAGTGGGTTTTCCCTGCCCATCCCCTGAGTTGGGGAACAGAGGATTGGGCCCCAGAAAATTGCCAGTAGAAAACCAGGGCCCTTGCTCTAATCAAACCTTTATCGAGCACTCTGGTATTCGTGGTTGTAAGTAGTTCTGGCATTCGGAGTTTATTTTGGGTTTCCTTTTGGCAGTGCGAGGGTCCCCCATCAGCTCCACTTTTTGTTCTAATTATATCAAGAGAAAAAACATCCGGAGAACCAAATGAAAACCAAGATACATCAGCTTCTAAAGAATTTCCATATTTATTGGACATAGCGTTACCATACACATCTCATGCCAACACACAGGAGGCATAGACAGACAAACGCACCAACTTCTGTGTTCCAAAGTCACATGGCAATAAATAAGGATGGGTGGGTCCTTTTTTTTTTTTTCTTTTTCTTTTTTTTCCCCCAGGAAATGAGGCTTCATTTCTTTTTAACTGTACAAAATTTACACTGCAAAGGGTGAGGGCAACAATCCAGAGCTTAGGGGGTCTAGGGCTTTGAGGTCTGAACGCGAGTTCGGAGCCGCTTTCTGGGCCCCTGCAGCTCTGAACCCACGTGTTTGGCTGAACGCAGTCCTCAAGCGGGGAAGTCCCAGTGATTCTTGTCTCTAGGTGGGCAGCAGACGAGAGCGGGGGTGTCCTCTGTCCACCTGTGCTCGGCCTCCCTAAGGGAAGGAGTGCTTGGCGCACCTCCCAGACCTGCAGCTGTCTCCTCACCAGAGCCAGCAGCAGGAAACTGTGCTTTCCGTGCGGTCCTCCCAAGCAGCGTGTGGATGGGATGGCTTTGCTGCGCTCTCTCTTCTTGGCTCCGGTCACCATGGCAGAGCAGTCGGAGCAACTCCTGCGAAAAGGGCCAACTGACCAATCCAAGGAAGAGAGAGCCAGTGATGTGCTTTTTATTCAGCTTTCAGCATGCCCAGAGCCCTTCAGCAGCAGGCAATAAAACAAAACTCATTTCCGCTTAATTGAACTTTTCTTCATCTCACGGTTTCCAGTTTTTAAAGTGCAATGTTTAAAAATGAGCCTCCTCGGTCCTTCCAGACCCTGCTGGCTAAGGAGGTGTGGTCATTATTTCCATGGTTATAACCGAGTCGTCAGTCGTGGTGCGTGGGAGGGGGTGGTGCGTGGGAGGGGTTTACACCGGAGCGCGGGCGCCAGACGGCACGCCGTCATGTGGCCCTTCTGCGGGGCCCAAGCCCTCCTCCTGCGAGGAGGCCGTCATTTCAAAATAACCAGCTTGAGCTTCAGAGGCATTCGTGTCTTTCGTTCCACAGGTTTCTTAGGCCATTTGCCATGGGAACTTAATTATGAAGATCCGACGGCCCCAGTGATCTGACTAGATTTCATGTCTTACTCTGGCAAGGACCCAAAAACAAAAACAAAAACGACCCTCCGAGTTTTAAAGACACTCTCAAATGCTCTTCTTACGTCTTAATGTTGTTCCCTTCCCCTGACGCTTCGCCGCACTCGTCTGCAGGAATCGCGGCACCGAGATGGTAGTTGATTTTCGTTTTTCCGTGGTATTCGTAACTACCAGAGGGGGCAAGAAAGAGAAAACGCAAAGGCGGAGACGAGTTTGCCTCGAGTTGCCCAGCAAGTCCCTGGAAGGAACCAGGCTTCCCAGCCACGCGATTTACACAGAGGGCCAGCCTCGCCCTTGGAGTCGGTGTTTCCTCTATGCTTTTCTTACTTCTCAGCAAATGTAGATTCTTCCATAGCTCCTCAGGTCCCCTTTTGGCTCATACCGGTTACCCCTGGAAACGTGGGAGGTTTTCATTTGTTTGTTTTTCTTCTGGTCTTTAATTTGCTCCTGGATTCAGAAGGCTTCTGCCTCTAGGGTCTCTCGGCCAGGCACCGCAGATAATGATTGCTAGTTCATTGCTCTCTTAGAGCCAAAGACAGATCCAAATATTGTAAATGCCTCCAGAAGTTCTCGTTTCATTTTAAAACTTCAAATCATTTTAGCAAGGAGGAAACAGCTCTCATGTAGCACCTCGTACATCAGGAATAGACAATTACTATAATATCAGACTATCACTAAAAGGAGCAAAAGAGGAGGGCATTGAAGAGAATCTCAAGGTGACGTTCTCTCCTTCTCCCTCTCTGAGCCACAGAAGAGCCAAGGAAAAGTGTTGGCATGCGGTGGCCCACTGGTGGCACCGGCCCATCCATAAGCTAACCTCACTTGCAAGGAGATACACTTAAAAGCCGAGGCCTACTGGGGCCGTACTTCTAAATGAGGCACTATGTTCGCTGCTTTCTGGGGAGGTGGCTCCAGGGAACTTCCTTCCAGCTCTCCCCACTTTCTGGGAGTGCTCCCTCAAGGATTCCTCAAGCCAGCCAACCCTGCCAAAACCAACGAGACCGCTACCGCCCCTGACTGCCCCGCTCACTGAGTCCCGCAGGAGACTTGTGTTATTAGTAAGAATGTGGACGGCTCCCATTCTTCCACCATCCACTCGGGAGTGAGCATGATGAACCCACATATGGAAACAAAAACAGATCGACTTCAGGTGATCTCAAAACGCCAGTGTCATACAGAGGGGGGCATGTCTCTCTCGAGAGCCCGCCTTCCCTGCACTGTGCTCACCAAAAATACGAGGTGCCTCTGAGAGCTTGTGAGACACTTGGCCAAATCGTCCGGCGGGGATAGCGGTCTGGGTGGGACAGTTTGTAACTGGCTAGTCGCCCAACACCATCTCTCTCCTGTGTGTTGTGAGCAGCCTGCTAAGAATAGTGTGTTTAAGAAGCCGTCCTCCAAAAAGACAGTTGTGTCTTCCTTTCCTTCACGTGGCTTATTGGCTTGTGCCCCCGCCCCCACCGCCAGGGCCCACGCTTTGCAGGGACTCCCAGTAGCAGAACTGGCTAGGTGTAACACACCAGCATCCTGCCCCTGGGGCCTCCAGACGCCTCCGTTTGTAGACTCTCCAAGCAGAAATCACAGCAGCACTCCACAAAATAAGGGTACAGAAATCCAAATTGATCGGAGAAAATGTGGCCTGGAGGCTGATCCCAGGAATTTACTATGTATTTTAAAGAAGCTTGACGGACCTCAGTTTAGTCCTGGAAAGGAATTTATAATAGATGCAGCAGCCAAAGAGGAAGTGGTTTGGGTCTACCATTAGCCCGCCCACCACATGCCTATATCCTGCGGTCCTCAAAAGGTGACGAACCGTCCACAGAAGGAGGGGTCCTTCGGATCTCTGGCCTCATCACTTTGTGTGAAAGAAAGGCAACGCCTCGTCACCCTCTTCTACACTGCAATCTTAAGAATGGAGGCCGGGAGAAGCAAACCAGCATTTCCCAAAGGGACGGGAGAAATCCCACCTTAGCTAAATTCCAGTGTGCACGCGGACGACTTCCTGATGGACAGAGGTATGGCGCGTAAAACAGAGCACTGCTCACCAGGCCCTGCCCACAGAAGTGAGGTCTGCCGCAGGGGTGCAGCTCCTGACGCAGGGGTCGGCCTCGCCCTCGCCTCAGGCTGGAGGATGGGCTACAGCAAACCTGCAGGCTGAGAGTCCCCAGGGCCACCATCTGGAGAGCTCTGCCTCTCTGAGCACATGCCTGGAGCACCAGCAGCCCAGAGAGAGGTGGCCCGAGGACCACTTGGAACCCTTTGGACGGTCTTAGGGCTGCTCCCTAGTGATTCCTCCCAACCGAGAGAGGCCGAGAAGCATCACTAGTTCTTGGAAGACACCAAAACCATCCATCCAGCTGAGTCGGCTACCACAGCGGAGAAAGCTCTCATTTTTAAAGGGCTGGGGAGGGTCGGCTGCAGGTGGGATGGGCTTGCAAACTCGTCTACACCGACTCCCGCAAACAGACGCCGTGTCATTTCAGCCTACAGGACGGGGAGTGCTGGGAGACGGTCTGCTGACACGGCTAGGCAGACCGCACGCTTTCACTGATTGTCGTTCTGTTCCCTCCGCATTCTAGCTTTGATCACTTTGTACCCCTCAGCCTGTCTTGTGGACTAAATGACACGAGCAAATTAAAAAGGCACACTGTGCACCGAAGGGACTCGTCGGGCAGTCACTGTGATGGTCCAGGGTCACTCAGCTCCAGCCTGAGTCACCTGCAAGGAAAACCACTTCTTGCCATCAGGGATTCAGTGACAGGGATGGGGTTTCTTTAAAACCAAAACTGAGAAGTGTTTCTGGCTTGGACTTCTGGGCAATGAAGAAGTCGTATTTTTCACAGCCAAAAAGAAAAAAAAAAAGAAGAAGAAGGGGACATGTATTCAATATCAAACGGTGGCCATCAAAGTTTTCACTGACCTTTAATAAGTGACTGTTTATTTTCAAAATTAGAGTTCAATAGGGTGGTCCAGAAATCACTTTTATTATACTCAAGGGCCGTGACGCCTCTGCTTCAGGAATCTCAGTTCTGGTGAGAGCCGTGGTTCAGGAAGCATCTCACGAGACACGCCAGTCGGAGCAGAGTTCCCAAAGGCCAAGGTGGCCTGACGGTCACCTCGTGCTACCAAGCACTGAGCAGCCAAAGCCTGTAAGCAGGGCGGGGAGGGGGCAGGGGAGGAGCCACCAAGCAGCACCCTAGCGCTCTAGGCTGTGCGCCCCTGTGCTCTGTTCTGAGAGGAGGCTGTCTTCCCACTACTCCCCGGGACAACAGTGCCCTAGTGTGGCCTCTCGGCTGCCTGGGGACCAGCAGAGGACTTCCATTGAAAATAATGGAAATTCACGTCGGCGCGCTTTAGATACTGAAAAGGCAAGTCTCTCTTGATCCTTGAAGATATTCTCTCAAGCCAGGACGGGTAGGGTGGGGAGGAGAGATGTTTAAAAAGGAGGATGATCCATTTCATCGAGCCAAGAGGCCGGGCTAGTCGGAAAGTCGGGGTAGCCTACACTGCTTCCCGTGGAGATGTCAGAGGTGGGTCCCCCAGCCATGGCTCTCAGCGTCTGGCTGACTCCCTGCCCTGCGTGCGCAATGAGGCCCAAATTACTGTCCACCGTGTAATCCAGCCCATTGAGCAAAGGAGCGTGGGATGGCAGGGACGATATGGAGGATGGAGACTGGGGGACTCCATAGGGGCTCCCATCCCTCAAGTCCTGATAGGATTGTCCTGTCCCGTCCATGGAGAAGCTCCCATTCATTAACTGTCCGCCTGTAACGTCCCCCACGTTGCCATAAATCCTATTGGTGTGGCCAAGTTCTGAGAGAATTTGATCCTCTGTGGACAAAAGAACGGAGATTTATTGTCAGCGGCCAGGACTCCAGTGGTCCCTGTTCTTCACAACCTAGGAATACACATGACACAGCCGTGACCGGCTGCCACACACGAGTCAGACACCAACATGTCAACCACAGGCTGACCCGCATCAAGGGGGAAAACTAAGAAACCCCTGCAGAGACTAAACGCAGATCCCAGAAGGCTGCACAAATGTTCGGTGAGTTTGTTGGTCCCGTGTGGCTCGTGTACGAAGATGGCTACACTAAAGACTAAAACCCTGAGGTTTGTGGGTCACGTGTTAGCAGCCTTACACATGGAAACTACATGCTGACAAGCACTAATATGAAAGCTTTCAAGCTGAGAAAAGCGCTTGGTTTGGTTGGTTGGGTAAGAAGCAGGCCCATGTGGGAAGGGTAGCTGAGGACCACTCTTAGGCATGTCTACAAAATCCTTCTGTTCTACCTGGAAAAGAGGTTCAGTAGCAAAGGACTTGGTTTCTCTCTCCATCACATAAGCTCTTCACTGGGGACAAAGTGTCGACTTGATTAAGTCAAATGGTCCTTGGTTTTTGATGAATTTCATTAAGGGTTTCTAATGGAATCTGTGCTGCCTAGAAGAACTCATCCCTCCAACAGAGGCGAGCACTTTCGGTCTTAAGAAATGAGGAGTTCAATAGGGGCGCCTGGGTGGCTCAGTTGGTTAAGAAATGAGGAGTTCTAAAATTACCCAGAGAGACCCACGACATGTCAACCTGGGACCCAGCTGCGCCCAACCAAAAAGAGCTTCGAAGCAAGACTTAACAATCCCGCCTGTTCCAGACGTTGATTTTGCAGCTCGGGTGAGATTAGATGGCTTTCCTAACGCCACCAACAGGCCTGGGAGGTGGGCCCCGCAGGGCAGACCTCTAGAGTGAGCCGCAGCCCTCTCAGGGCATGGGGCTCTGGCGGGCGGCTGGTTCCATCCTCTGCCCCCCAGCCTCCTTTTCTACTCCCGCCCTGGGCCTGTGCACCAATTCCTCTCAAGCCTCCCCACACTCGACTCCAACACCCATTCCTTCTGATTGCCCGCCCTACCCCTGCCCCCGGTGCCACCCTGAAAATGCAAAAGGGGGCAGGCGAACTCACGCCCTTTAAAAGGAGGCAGAGAGATGAAGGCTCGGCTCCACTGGAAAATGGCCGTTGGTTGGCCTCTTGCCGACACCTGTCATACGATACGGCAGAGCCCTCTGTGGGGGCCACAGGCTCCCTGTGGGGACAGTCGTGTCTCTGAGTATAAACCTGTGCTGAGGTTCCCCCAGACACATGCGCGGTCAGCCGCGTTCACTGAACCCCACAGCATCACCGCGAGATGGGCGAGGTTGCAGTTCATCCCCATTCGCAGAGGGGGAACCGGAGACTCATAGAAAGTGAGTCGACTTGAGAGAGCCACGACTGGCAACCAGACTCCCGACCCCCAGCTCCCTACTCTCTCTGTCCACCCACGACGGAAGACCGTCCACCGCTGAGGACTCAGGGCGTGAGAACAGTTACAGCTGTTTGCAAACAGCCTCCGGACCCGAAACATGCGGTGATTTGCAGTTTTGCTGATGCACAAGGCTGAAGGCAGCGCATGCCGCGAAGCTCCCGTGCGGGGACAGGATGAAGTGAGCGGCCGAGGAAGGGATTTCAGAAGTGAGGCCTGTCCCCTTCTCACAAGCACGCACCGCATTGACTTCCCAGGGCATGGGGCCTACGGATCGTGTCCTCCACCCCCCGGCCACCAGGAGAGGAGACAGGGGTCACTTCAGCGGATCCCGGGAGGGAGGCCAGTGCCGCTGCAGAGGAGGGAAAGGCAGGCTGAGGGCACGGGCCGGGACACAGCTGCCCCTGCTCAGGCTGCTGAGAGAGAGCCCCCCCCCAGTCAGCAGGAAAGGAGGGGAGGCCTCGGGGCCCACGGTCCTAGGGAGCCTGGCTTCCGCATTTCAGCAGCAGAGCTCTCCTTTCCTACTCCTCGCCCCATCTGACGTGGCCGCCACCATCCCCGCCTCCCCCTCTTTGCTGCAAGTCGCAGGGAGGAGCCTGTGTGTGGGAGGCAGCCGTCAAGGCCTCAAGAAAGACCCCGCCTGAGCGTCAAGAATTACTGTTTCCCAGGGGCCTCTCCTAAGGCCTCGGCCTCGCCCCTCCAGCCCTGCTCACCTCGGAAGCTCAGCTCACTGTCACTAACCCCACAGTCCTCGGCAGAACTCTCCTTCTCCTGCTTGCTGCCTCCCCGGCTCCTCTTGACGCTCTTATAGAACTGCCCCCAGCGATGCCGCCCCGCGTCCTTCTTCAGGCGCTTCTCCTTGGCCCTTCTGTTCTGAAACCAAACCTGCCACACGAGCAGAAGAGACACACTCGGGGGGCTGTCCGCCACAAACCCAGAGCCCGCAGGGTCCCCAAGACGGGCGGCTGGAGCCAGGCACTGAGGCCTCCGTGGAGTTCAAGTCCGGGAGTGTGATGTGTCCACGACTCCCTCTGCCTGGGCCTCAGAACTCTGTCCCTGTTTCCACAAGCTTCCCAGGGTCACGGCCCGGAACCCAGCTACCAAGGGCGTGCCCTAAGCCTCCCTCTTGTAGAGCGTAGAGGGCTGGCAGGAGGGCGCAGGCCCGGGGCCCCCAGAAGGCAGAGGAGGCCCGGGGCCGGGGCCGCGGGTGTCTCACCTGTACGACTCTCATGTCCAGGCCGGTCTCCGAGGAGAGCTGCTCCCTCACGTGCCGGGCAGGCTTGGGGGAGTTCTTGTAGGCGTTCTTTAACGTCTCCAGCTGCTTGGCTGTGATGGTGGTCCGGGGCCGCTTCGCTCCGGCCTCAGAGTCATCTGCAATGAAGACCACTCCTTACGGGGTTCTGCCTGCCCGAAGCGTCGGGGGCTCGTCCTCCTTCCTCCTCTCCTCACGCAGCCTTGCCCGCCATGGGCAGAGCCGCGGGGCAGGAATGGTGAACTTCAGAGTGGCACGGTCCCCACCCCCACGGAGCCCACCCCTCACCACAGGCCCCCCCTACTCACAGGAAAGTCAGGACAACAGTCCCTCCCTCAGCTCCCCACCCTGCTCAGTCCCTGCCAGCCCAGCCCCCAGGGCTCCCACCAGACTGAAGGTGCACAACTCCGTGCATTCCCTGTCCTACCAAACACTCGGGTTGGACAGCCTTGTGAGTCCGTAGCTGGGCTGCGAAGGCGAATGAGCCAGGATAGGTGAAGCGTGTTCTGGGCCGCCCCAGACACCCCTGCCCTTCCTCCCCCCAGGCCCCTTCCCGGTGGCCCCCTGGGCTCAGCAGGGGGGGACCCCTAAGCAGCGTTCATCAGTTATGGGTCAGAACCCACGAGCGGGTTGTAACGTCAATTGAGAAACCAGGAAGTAGGACGGATGGGATGAGATGGGGCAGATGACGACGAGTATTGCCTCACGGTTCCTGCTTCGTGCTCGCTGCCTAGATGTGCTGAGCCGAAAGGTAAAATGAGTTTCTTACTCTGGGTCATAGCCACAATTTTTAGAAAACCACTGGTAAAGAGCGATCAGGACAACACACGGGCGGGTCAGCCTTCGGTGGATTCTGAGCAGAATAGCCTCCCGTTCCTGTTAGTCAGAGGCCAGTTCGTTCGGTCAGGCACGGAGGCACCTGGGTGCAGTCTGCAGCACACAGCCAAGTGCAGGCGGCTTGTCTCCTCTGCCCGCACTGGGCCCACACCCATTCTCTTCGCGGCATCCCCGAGTCAGCAAAGAGTAGGTCAGCCACCACGTCCCTGCCTCTCTGGGTTTTCTGAGCTTCCTCCCCTGTGTGTCCTATAAAATGTCTCTGCTACATTCCCACCCTGTTTCTTTCTCCCTTCTTCCCCATTCAAGAAAACCCTCTCTTAGAAGCAATAACAGCCAATGTTTGCTAAGCACTTACTATGTGCCTGGCGTGATCTGAGAACTTTATGTGCATACAGTGCTCACGACGGTTCTGAAACGGTTTTCTTGCAGCCCGAAGACTTGGGCTCAGCGTTCTTGTTGAGTTGAGTGAGCGATGTGGGCGAGTTACCTCCCGGCTCTGAAGCCGGGGGCAATGCCGTCTGCCCTGAGTGGGGCGGCGTGCGGTTCAGCCCGAGTCCACACCGCAGTCAACCCTCACGGCAGAGGGAGGGTGGAGTCCCTGGTCCTCTCTTCTCCCTGGGCTGTTTTCTTCTCCAGCAGAGCTATTATCGTCCTCGACCCCCTGCCACCCAGTCCCTCCCATGAGGCCCTGGATCCAAAGAGAAAGACTGGATCCAAAGAGAAAGAGCCACCGTGGCAGAGACTGAGGAAAGTCTCCCAAATTCTCTATACTTTAAACTCCGTTATAAGGAATCGATCCCTTCTGCCCATATTTATAGAGATAACAGCATGCCAGCATTTGATGCCAGTGTGAAATAGTGCACTTTTAAAACACCTGTATAGGCTTTAGATGTAAAATTTGAACTCATAAAACCATGAAAAATTTTAATTTATCAAGAATTGTCTAATTTTTAGATAGGCTTGCTTAGAAATTGTCACCGTGTCTAGATGGCAGCACCACTGGGATATACCCGTCATCCTGAGCCAGTGGCCCCTCGGTTCAGAACTGCCGTCTACGTCCACAGGACTTCCTTCTTGCGATTATGGGAACTATTATGCTGTTATTTTAACATTCGCTGTTATTATAATTTAAAATCTTTTTTATATCCTATAACAATGTCATCCAAGTATTCATTAAGTAGTGGTGGCAGTGCTCGTGCTGAAAAATGTACCCAAAAATCAATAACTTTGGTACGGAAGTTAAATGTGATAAAACGCTATGAGGAAGGCCAAGCGAGACCATGATATCCTCGGCTGTTAATTTAGGAGAGAGCATTCTGCGAGGTATTAGAGATAGTGCTGAGAAAATAAAAAGTAGCATTAAGGCAAAGATACACTTCACCGGTTATGGATTTATGTGCTTCCAGAATACGTCCCCCCCTCCTACTTTTTACATTAATTCCTATGGGAAAATTAGTCTTAAAATCTGTTAGTTTTGAATTATGCAGGGTCTCCTAGCACTTGTCCCTGGCATAAAATGCAACCTCATTATATTGAAAATGCAAATATCCAGGGAGATGTAACAAATGAACAAAATCATTCACACTAAGGTACAAATAGCCGATATTAGGTCCTTTGTGTAGCACCAGGGAGGGAACCGTAAGCCTGAAAGAGGGTTTAGATTAGGAAGGAGGAATTAAAACATAAAAAAAAAAAAAAAAAGGCCACATGTCCCAAAGCAGATAAAGGTGCTCTGCTGTGCTGAGGGTCGCTCGGACTTCACAGGCCACGGGACGGGGTGGGCCCTGCCCCACGGACAGCCAGAGGCAGGAGGAGCACGGCAGGGATGCGTGTCACTGTCCGCTACTTGACAACCTAAAGCAGATCTCACCTCCCTGATGTCCCTCTTCCTCACTCAGCCTCCCGTTCCACAAGCCTCAGCCTGTTTCACCCTCAGGAAACAGCCCCAAGTGCCGGGTGCTGTGCCCCCCTCCCACACTGAGCTGAGAGGCCGAGGCTCAACCAGTTACCCAGCTGGCCAGGGGATCCCCACGTTAGCGACTGCGCGGAGATGCCCACTGGCCTCTGAGGCCAGCTCCAGCGTCCCACAGAGGTCTGCTGTGGCACACGGGATCCCTGACAAAAGCGTCCACCCGACTGTCGTTCTTGCCTCCCCAGCGAAGTCTCCCCCTCCTCTTGAAACATCCCCAGCAGAGGTGGGTGCCAGGCCGTGGATGCTCTGGGTCTAAACGAGGTGTCTGAGGGGGAGAAGCTCTCGAACTCTTAGTGTCTCTGGGGAAGGGCATCAGAGCTCCGAAGGCAGCTTGGGATCTCGGAGCCCGTCTGCCTTGATGGTTTATCCCCAATAAGATGTCCCGATCTTCTATGACATCATAACCGATTCCAAAGCAATAGCATCGAGGGAGTTTTAAGGAACCATGGGAGATGAATGCGTTAAGGCAAACGGCCTGTGGACGGGCTTGCCGAGGTCCCAGAAAGAGGGGAAAAGGGACTGAAGCGCTGTCCATCCCAAAAGGCCAGAGCTGCAGGGGCTCTGGGAGAAGAGAGAGGATACCCCTGACCCAGGTGCCCTTACAGTGCCCTCCTGCCTTCCTCCCGCCAAAGCCAGCTGCCTCACCAAAAGGGCCTCTGTACCTCTGCCTCCTCACCACCACAAAACCCTTCCTTTAAACTGTGAAAAGAAATGAATTACTCCATGTATCGATCAGATCTATATCACACACATGTGCCAGGAAAGATCTAGAAGGAGATGCATGAAATTGTTGTCGCTTTGTTGTTATTGTTTTTCATCAAGCCCAGAGCTGTGGAGAGTTGCTTTCTGCGGTCACACCCTGAGTTGACAAAAATTCTAGTCAAAGGCAAATGACCTTGATATTCTGTGAATTTTGTGCATCTGAGATTCCCAGGTTGAGTTTGGCCAAATGCCAGCTTTGGAGCCAGGGTGAAGGGCACACCACCTGGGGGCGCAGCAATGAGGGAGGAGCCTGAGGTGGGGCTACAGGAGACGGGGAGTCAGGCTTGGCCTTCCCGAGGTCTCTGCCGAGAACCCTGGACAATGGCCCAGAGGGGGGTGGGGGAAGGGGAGGTGGACAGGAAGTTATATGGTAGATTGGAGGCCCCGAATGTGAGGACTCGCCGAGCACTGGATTCTGCATTAGGGACTTCGGGAGACACGAGGAAAGGCGAGACCCTGCCCTTGACAGGCCCGCTGTCTGAGAGCGGAAATGGAACACAGTCGACTGAAATATGAGCCGCCTTGGGCCAATATTAGTGCTCTCGCTTGCTGAGAACTTTGAGCCGTGGGAGTGCCCAGGAACATGTGAACCCCAATATCCAAGGCTGATGAGCAACCCCAGGGTCCGATGTGGACAGCGCACCCTCCCAGCCCCACCCCAGCCAAGGAGCCACCGACTCGAAAAGCACAGGGTCCCTGGCTGTCCTTAGGCCCACCAAGCAGTGTAGGGCATGGGCACCCTCTCGCTAACCAGAACCCGATCGGTGAAGCCAGCGGGTGCCAAAGAGTGGGGGGTGTGGAGGATGAACCGCCCTGCAGAGATCTGGGGATGCTTCTCCGAGGAGGCAGGGCGCAAGCAGGGCTCCTGGGGCTGGGCTGTCGACCAGGACCGGGGAGGAGCCAGCTGCAGGCACTGCCCGGGCAGAGGTTG
>PITB01034860.1:0-12760 GCA_004024585.1 Paradoxurus hermaphroditus | reverse complement strand
GGGATGGGCTGCGGCGGGGCCGCACCGAGCTTGTTTCCGTGTGGCCTCCTGACCCAGCGCCAGGCCACACCCGGGCCCAAGACCCATCTCGGTGTCCGGTCCCCCAGTCGCCTCAAGCTTTGGGGAGGGGTGCGTGCGAGTGTGTTATTCAGGGCCTGGCCCTGGGGAGCCGGGCAGTCGCTTAGTTTTGGATTCTCAGTAGTGGTGCTGAGCGCTGCGGTACTGGGACTGGCTGCCAACCCGCCGTCCTCCCGACCGTTCTCCGGGAGCCGCGACCGCTTCTAGGCAGCCCCTCCGCCTGGCGTGTCCCCTTCTCCTTCGGGTCCTGTGGCGTCTCCGCGTGCGTCCAGCGTCCCTTCTCCTCTTCTCTACCTACCCTTCTCCTCTGTGCGTTGTCTTTTTCAGCTTCTCGAGAATCATGCACCAAACCGTGAAGGAACTGTCCCCAAAGTGCAACGTGTCCTTCCTCCTGTCCGAAGACGGTAGTGGCAAGGGGGCCGCCCTCATCACCGCCGTGGGCGTCCGGCTCCGGGAAGAAGCGAGCAGCTAAGAGTCCCGGCCCCCAGCCTGCTGCCCCTCCAGCACGCCTCTCTTCAGGCGGCCACCCCCCGTCCCTCCCAGCGAGCCGCGCTGGGAGACGCCGGCGCCCGCCTCCGCCGCGGCGGGGAGGGAGACCCGAGCCAACTAATGGCGCATAACGTAGGGTACAAAATAGAGCGTGTGCTGTTGATAATCCCGCCCCACTCCGGCCCCTCCTCGTCCGCCCCGCCACTCTGCATGATCCGATCTCTGCCCGGTCGTCCGCTCCCCACGTGTGAAGTGTAGTGGCGTCCGTTTCCAGTTTCTGCATTCGTCCTACAGAGTTATTTATTGGCCCAAGATGAAAGGTCGCACCATCTGACAGGCCTCCTGGGCCTCCGCAGCCCGTCCTTGGGGACGCATCCCCCGTGTGAAATGTATTATCACCAGCAGACACTGCCGGGACTCCTCCTCCCCGGGGGAACCTTAGCTGCTTCCTCCCGTCCCAGTGCCCACTGCTGTCTGGCGTCCCGAGGTTGCCACCAAGACGTGTCAGTGCCACTGAATCGTGTGTCCGAGGAACTGGTCAGAGCCATGTTGTGACAGTCTTGCATTCTGTCTGTCTTGTTGGGGGGGGCGGGGGGAGGTGGGCAGTTCTGCGGGAAGGTGTCTCGTCTCCATTGGGGTGAAAGGAACCAAACCAACAAACAGTGCCCTCATTGGAATTCCCCATTGCTTTTGTGAGCCATGTTGTATGACCTAGTAAACTTTGTACCAGTTCAAAGACCCGAGTGATGCTTGATGGCGGAGAGTGGGGAGGACACGGGGGAGGGATGCGGTGAACGCCAAGCCCGGGGGATTCTGGGTCGGGGGAAGAGTTCGACATGAAGATAATGTTCTTCCGCCCCCAGCCTTCTTTTGGTACAACCGCCTCTACTCTCTGCAAGGGGCACAGAGCTAGCCTCCCCCCTCGTTTTCCAGCTCCTGCCTGGCCGGTGCCTGCCCTCGCCCCGGGGTCCCACCCCCGCACCTTTAAGCAGGTGAAGCGATGGAAAGCCTCTGTCCTCGAGGGGCTTCCGGAGGCTGTGTGGGTTTAATGCGAGGACAGTGCAGCTTTGGTCTCCCTGCTGCCGTCCCCAGGTAGACCCTGCCCTCCGTCACCCTCTGCCAAGAGAACAGACGATGTAGACCCCCCGTGCCAACACAGGCGGAGTCTGGCAGCGGCCCGGGCTAGCGGGTTGCCCGCGCTGTCCTCCTCTCCCACTTTGAATCCTTTCTCCAGGAAATCGATCCTCATCTGACCCTTTCATCCCTTCCCGACCTCGACCTCGAGGTTGCCGCTCCGCCCCACGGCCCATCAGCGGATGCCACGTCAGTCCACGCCCGGCGCCCGGTGATCGGGGTGCCACGTGATTCTCCCAAGCCAGGACTCCAGCTCCACGTGGCTTCCTCCAGGACTAACTGCATGTTCCCTTGGTGTGTCAAGAGCGGAGTCCCTTTATTTGGCACTGCCAGTGCCTATGGCACAGTGATCTTTGTGGGGGACGCAGACGGCATTAAACTCTTGCTGCGCACTTGTGGTGTTACGTGGTTCTTCCGGAGGGGCAACGGGGCGTGCGGGGCGAGTCGGTAAGCGGGGAGAAGGGTGGCCAGGCCAGCCCTGGAGCTCTCTGGGGGTCCAGATGGTTGGCGTTCTCTGCCCGTCACCTTCCTGCTGCTGGAGTGAGGGCGGAGGCATTCGTGGGAAGCGGCCGGCTTGGTGTGGATGCAAATCATGGCGGCCGTTTGTGGAGCCCTCAGTATGTGTTTGGCATGCTGGCTTAGAGCGACTTGTCGGAGGCCGCACAGCTGAGGCTCCTTCTGACTCTTAACCGCCGTCTGGATCAGAGTTCAGGTGCCGAAGCAGAGAGGCCCCAGGTCCGAGCCACTCACAGGCTTTGCAAAATAAGAAGCTTCCTCCCTGTGTCCGTAGCCTGGCAACACATCAGCGCGTGCTGCCCACAGGTGTGTTGTTTGTGAAAATGTGAGCCGAATCGCACAAGTGTGGAAGTCTCACGAATTTGGATTTCTGGCGTGTCTTGATAGATGTAGAAGATCTAACAACGGCGGGCCCCCGTCACCACATGGCGACATGTGTCCGGAGCCGATCAGCCCCTCTGCCCTCCAGTTGGCCACGGTACCCAGCACTCCCTGTGACCCCAGCGCTGGAAGTCAGCTGCCTCTTAGCACATCTGCCTGCGTTTCTTTTACACTGGATCCAATTCACCCGTCAGGGCCTGGGCCCCAGGAAGACTTCAGAGCTCGCACCACCCGGATCAGGGAAGTGTTGGCACACGCTGTCTTCTTTGACTCTTACTGGCTGCTGGGAAGCACGGTCGGGGCGACCGGGCCCTCAGAGTCAGCACCCGCCGCACAGTTCCTGGTCCCATCTTGGTTTTCCATTGCTGTACTGCGCGTGGGTCAAACCTTCAGGTCTGGACCTCTCGACTGGCTGCTCCTCAAAGGGCGCGAAGCCCGACCCAGCAGCCAGGCGCGAGGCTTCAGGGTTCAGGAGGCAGCCCGTCTCGGGGGCCGCCGGCCTGCCCATTGGTAGCCTCAGAGGGGGCTGTGTCCCCAGCCATGAAAAAAGTCTCTTTCGTGTGACACCTGTTGACCTTCACAGAGAGGGAGGGGGTGTAAGTCAGCTCTATCTTATCCTGCTCCGTCAGCGTGACCCACGGGCAGCAACGGAAAGCAAGCCGGAATCCGGAGCGAAACCTGAGAGACAGAGGGTCGCCTTGAGCAGAGGGTGAGGGGACAGTCACGGGGACCGCCCTGGGGCTGCCCTCCACAGGAAACTCGTCCTCTCCTAATTGCCCATCGTTGTTTACTATCTCTTGAGAGACCAATCCCTCAGTGGCGTTGATTTTTGGAAACACTCAGAAGTAATCTGGAGCTAAGTCTAGTGACTGAAGTGGGCGATTAAGCCAAATTAGACCATTTGTTATTGCAGGCAAAGGGAAACCAAATACACTTTAAAGAAACAACAGCATTTCTTGTTGGACTTGTTCATTGGCTTCTAAAGGAGTATTCTGGAGGAGTCTCAAGAAATCTGGGCTTTGGCAGTGTTGGGCGGAGTAAGGATGCTCTTCCAGGGGGGGCTGCTTGGAAAGGAAATCTGCACACGGAACGACTACATTTTGGTATGTTTGTTAAAAAAGAATTCCCCCCATGGCCACGCTAAAAATTAGCAGGGGAAGCAGACATGGGCGCCTTAGTCGGTTGAGCATCTGAATTCGGCCCAGGTCATGATCTCACGGTCTGTGAGTTCGAGCCCCGCGTCTGGCTCTGTGCTGACAGCTCAGAGCCTGGAGCCTGCTTCGGATTCCGTGTCTCCCTCTCTCTCTGCCCCTCCCCTGCTCACGCTCTGTCTCTATGTCTCTCAAAAAGTAATGAAAACACTAAAGAAAGAAAAAAAAAAAAGGAAGGGGAAGCAGACAGTAGAGGAGGAAATGGGCTGGTAGGGAACTCTGGCCTGTCAGAGAGGAGCAGAAATCAGTGAGGCCCTGGGTGACAGCCCAGGAGACACAAGGTTCCACGTTCCAGAAGAGCAGGCCTGACTTTGGTTCCTCACCTTGTAGTTCTACAAGATTCCATGGGGCAGGGGGTCCAACAAATGCCTCTATGGGGGGAGCTTCATGGCCTCTGCCCCTTCCGCCCACAGCCAGCATGCCCCCCCCCAAAAAAAGCTCCCCCTCCTCCCCTCCCACAACTGGCAACGCCGTCCTTCCAGCTGCTCAGGCCCAGAACCGGGAGCTGTCCTTGCCTTCTCTCACACGCCACCTCCCCTCCATCATTCTGTTGGCTCTGCCTTAGTAACGTCCAGACTCTGACCACTTGTCACCCCAGTCTGAACCCCCCATCTCTCACCTCGATCCCTGCAACAGCCTCCCCACCCCCTGCTTCTCTGCTCGCCCGCAGCGGTCCAGTTCCAACGCACTGCCAGGCCGATTGTTTTAAAAGGCAAGTCAGAGTACGTGTCTCTCCAACTCAGAGCTCTGCTGGACCCCTCGCGGCTGAGTACCGGCCCAAGTCCTTACCGTGACCGCAGGGCCTTGCCTGGGCTGTTCCCTCTGTTCGGAGCCCTTCCCCAGACAGCCGCAGGGCCCATTCGATCCTGGCTTTGCTGAAGAGAATCCTCCATAAGGCCTACCCTGGCCATCCTGTGAAGTTGCCCCCCCTGCGCCCGCTGCTCCCCCTCGGCACTTCCTGCCGTCCCGTCCCCAGCTCTGGTTCTCCGTTTCCCCTGGAACCTCCCGCCTACGCGCTGTGTGATCCGTTGACTCATTACGCCTGCCCGCCGCCCGGCTCCCCCCCAGAGTGTCGGCTCCTTGAGGAAAGGAATCGTGGGCTTTTGCTCACGGGCATGTCCCAGGTGCCTGGGACCGTGCTGGGCACTCGTAGCCCCTTGCGAGCGTGTTCCGAATGAATGGAGACTCCTGCCCGGAGCGTGGGACCCCGCTCTACCGCCAGTGTCACCGACTTCTGAAGGTTCTGAAGTTATTTCGGAAACATGTGGAGCCTGGGGAGCTATTCAGACTCTCAGGGACTGTCACTGGGTAACAGGGGAGTGACCGATGCGCAGACGGGGTGCTGGGGGCCCCTCCCTGATGTGACAGTCCCTGTCTCCAGGCTCTCCTAGAAGCTGCATCGAGAGAAATGTACGGCGTGGTGTTCAGGCTACAGGCCTTGGAGATACACGGAATCCTGGTTCCGTTGCTTTCTGCATACGGCTTGGGAGCCTTTCTTTCTGAGGCTCAACTTCCTCATCTGTAAAATGGGATCATACCTCCCTTCTTCCTATTACTTCTTTTTACCTCTCAGTGGACAAGGGAGGGTTTTCTCACCCATTAAATACTAACGACAACAACAACAACAATCAATTTTCTCACTTCCTTCTGGCCCGCCCCAGGTGCGTGGGATATCTGAGCAACAAAGACCCTAATGGCATCATGAGTGACCCGGACACGTGGGCAGCAGCTGGTGAAGGGCATGAACACAGAGGCCCAGCCTCACCCCCAGCCCTGTCCAGTTGAGACCAGGACTCCGTGTCCACCTCTCATTGCCTCTTACCTGGCCCTCCCTCGGGGCTTCCTGAGGCCGAAGAGCCCCCTCTGCGGCAGGACTCCCGGGTGCTGGGGTTCCCGCCTGGGCCTTCCACCTCCCCTGGGGCCCCAGAGCAAACACCAGCCTGGGGCTCTGATTCCCCAGACGTACAGGGCTGGGAGCTCCAGGTGTGTCTGAGGGAGGAATGAGGAAGCCAGCCTTCCCCCCTGGCTGTCTGCCGAGGTCACTCAGCTGCCCCGGAAAGCCCCTCGAGGGCAGGAAATGCACTGTGATCTTCCCAGGGAGCAGCCCGCCCTCTCTCCATCCTGGCCCTGGGCCCCCCACCGAGTGCTTTGTTCTGCGGGGTTGGTTCTGTTCACCTGGCGGAGCTTTCCTCCTTTGCAGAAAGCTCTTAAAAATGTCGGGACAGAATAAGTCCCTACCTCCTTGTCCTGCGGCTCCTTCCCCCCTCTCTCTCTGCCTTTTGGCCTCTCTCTGACTCTGCTCCCTCCATCTCTGTCCCTTCCTTCTTCTCCTCGTCCCAGATGTAGCCCCAGAAGGGAGAGCAGGAGCAGACCAACGGTAGGAACTAGGGTCTGGGGGCGCCTGGGTGGCTCAGTCGGTTAAACGGCCGACTTCAGCTCAGGTCATAATCTCACGGTTTGTGAGTTCGAGCCCCGCGTCGGGCTCTGTGCTGATGGCTCGGAACCTGGATCCTGCTTCGGATTCTGTGTCTCCCTCTCTGTCTGCCCCTCCCCCACTCACACTCTGTCTCTCTCCTTCAAAAATAAATAAACTTAAAAAAAAAATTAAAAAAAAAAAAAGAACTAGGGCGTGGGCAATGGGGCAAGGCTTTGGGGAAGAGGAGGGGCTCAAGCCCGGCCCCGTCCTGAGTGAGGGTTGAACTGTGGGCTTGCTGCGAGGACGGCAGTGGCACGTGGGGGTGAGGGGCGCAGGCTCGGGCTGTGCAGGGGAGCCCGGATGGGGCCGGGCCAGGCCGCGGGTCCCTGAGGGCTGAGGAGAGGGCCGGGGGCTCACCTGTGGTTGAGACAGCAGTAGATGATGGGGTTGTACATGGTGGAGCTCATGGCCAGCCAGAAGAGCGCCAGGTAGACCTGCTGGATGAACTTGTGGTAGTAGATGCCCTCCTGGAAGCTGCCCAGGATGAAGTAGAAGTGGTAGGGCAGCCAGCAGACGGCGAAGGTCACCACCACCAGCACCATGGTCTTCACGAACTGGGCCGGGAGAGGCTCAGGTCACTCCTCAGCCTGGAAGCCCCCTGCCCCGATCCCCCAAGGGTGGCGGCAGGGCACCCCTCAGGCCAGCTTGGGAAGCCCTCAGTCCCCTGGAGCGCACGGCGCCTTGACTCCTGGGCCCTGCACCTTGGGGCTCTTGCTCAGGCCAGCCCCTCCGCCCACACTGCTGTCCTCAGTCCCTGAAGCCCAGCTCAGTGGCCGCCTCATCCAGCAGGTGTCCCGGACCCTTCGCTCAGGGCAGCTCCCCTCCCTGGACGGTGGGTGAGCTCCAGCTCCTAACCCCAGCCTTGGGGCTCCCCTATGCCAGCCATGGGTTCCCAGGGGCCCCTCTCCCTGGGATCTGTGTCCGCCACAGCCCTTCTATTCATAGGTAGCGAGACTCTAGTCGGGGACCCCAGCCTCTGCCCAGGAGCCAGCTCCCTGACCTTTCTCCGGTCATGGCCTGGTCTCTGCAGGCCCTCTGAGTGTGGCCCCGTACCCCACGGGGAACAGAGGGCAAGCCGGCGACAGCAGGTGGAGGCCACCTTGTCATGAGGAGGGACACTTAGATGGTGTCCCATATCCCACCACCTCCCTGACCTGCCCTGTGAAAAATGCCCAGTAGCAGACATGAAGCCCAGACTTTGACCTGATACAGCGTGGGATTCACCTTCACCTCCCCTGGACGCCTAACGGGAAGGGGCCACGGCCAAGATCAGCTTTGAGTGGGAGAGACGGGAGAAGGTCTGAGTCACACGATACTGTATCAGACCTCTTGGGGGCCCTGACTGGCGGGAGGAGGGGGCACGCTGGCACTGGGGTTGGAAATTGAACGCAGGCTGGATACAGCTGGACTCCAGTCCAGTCTCCATGAGCTCACAGGTCTCCCGTTCCAGCATTTGAGGATTCTCTTATGCTTCTGTACTGGAGCCTCCCGTGCTTCTGTGGGGCTTCTTAAATGCAACATTCCGATTACTCGAAAAGTCTCAGATTTTGAGAATCTATCATTCTAAGGTTCTGAGGAGTATCTGAAATTCCGTAGGGCTTTAGGATTCTCTGATTCTGATGACACTCTGGGAAGTTCCTTTAACTTCGTATTTGACCAAAGGCCGAAGGCCAGCTGTCCTCTCGGGAAGAACCAACTCAAGCTCTGGCCAGGGACTAGGGACAGGGCAAATACGGGGGATCCTGTTCTCAGCTGCACTCGCTTAGGAGCGAGCTGCGAGCCCGGAAGGGTGGCCCCCCCCCCTCCAAAGGAACAGTGAGACCTTCTGGGGGCGGGGCCGAGGGGGAGCGGAACAGAGTGAGGGCAGAGGCACCGCCCCCCGCCGAGCCCCGCTCCCGGCGCCCACCTTCTTCTTGGCCTGCAGGTGGCGCAGGCTGGCGCCGTGGGTCTGGTGTCTGGGGACCTCGCGTCTCCAGAGCGTGAGGCCGATGACACTGTAGGAGAAGAGCATCACCAAGAGAGGCAGCACGTAGATGAGGGCGATCACCACGAGGTGGTACCTGGAGGGAGAGCCAAAGGCCTGGACACGGGACGCCGCGGGGGCAGCTTCGGCATCCGCCAGCGCTCCGTCCCCCAGACCCCGCGGGCGTCCCTGAGCCAACTCCGGGCTAGCCACCCTGGACCTCCTCCCAGGCCTTGATTTAACTTAAAGAAAATTAAAAAAAAAAAAAAAAAGAGAGAGACAACATGGGCTTGCATTTATGCCCAAAGAGGGCTTCCCTTGCTGCAAAGAGACCTCGGCGTTATCCCACCTGCGTTCCTCCAGGTGATAGACAAATACTACCCAAAAAAAGAAATAACTAGGAATGAAAAAGTTAACCAAATGAAACATTTAACATTTAAAATGCCACTAAGCACTAAGGAGGAAGTAAAATTACTCATTCCGTCCTCACCACGTGAATAATTTGGAATATTTTCTTCCCGAATCGTGTATATATGGTATGTATATGTACACCTGTGTTAGATTATATGTATATAATCTGTATCTGCATCTGTCTGTCTGGAGGGGTAGATTTCCTTGAGTAGCTATGGTTCCATCCTGCACCAGCTTCCTTATCAGGGAACGGGGCAGTGGCAACAGTGCCACACTGCACACGACATTGGTCATCTCTCCAACAAGGTCTGGGTGGGGGCACCTCGAGAATGGGCCTGAGACCCATGGCCCTGCCATGTGACCACCTTCTCGGACCGCTGAGTGCTCCCAAGGCCCCCACCGCCATGACCTGCGTGCGGGCCACGCTGGGCCCTTTTCACGAGGTGCTGCCACCTAGAGGGAGGGGAGCGAGTGGCTCCAGCAAATGTCTTGCCTAAAACCTGTGTTTAGAATTCTGCTTGCTTGCTCTTCGGGGGACTGCTAGACCCCGGGACCCTCATCTAGTCCTGCTGGGGAGCAAGTCAGGGCAGGGAGGAGCAGTAAGGTCAGAGTGTTTGAGCTAGATAGACCTTGAGGGTCAGCAGAGCCACCTCCCTCAGCGTCTGGGGAGGGAAACTGAGCCCCAGAGAGATGCAGGAAGTCCGTGACACATGAAACAACTGTATAGATTTAATCAATTCCAAGACGATTTCCTGTCACTGCAGGTCAGCTCTGTGAAGTCAGAACTGAGTTCTTGGTCAGTCTCTAACTTCGAAGGGTGACCTCAGGCAAGTCTGCTCTCTCCCTTAGTCTCAGTTTCCCCATTTGTGAAAGGAGGAGGTAATCCCTAAGGTCCTTCCTAAGGATGAGTGACATCTCTGTTGCCTCATCCTTTCCTTGGGACACGGTCGGGATAGGAATTCACCCTGGGCTAGGTTCCTACACAGAAGGGAGCACCGAGGAGCTGTGGGGATCGTCTGGGGCGTGCCCCAAATCAGAAATGCCTCCTTTCATTGCCTGGGTTTTTGTTTTGTTTTTGTTTTTGGTTTTTTGTTTGTTTGTTTGTTTTGTTTTTGTTTTTTTGTATTTCAATTTTAGAGATCTATGTGCATTTTCCTGGAGAGACATCTGTAATTTCACCAGATTCCTCTACCCCCAGGATGTGAGCCTGTGAGGGCGGAGCCCTTAGGTGTCACCACCCAAGAACAAATAATATGTTCTCACACTGAAGACCAGGCTTTCCCCAAATCCTCACAGAATTCTAAGTAACACCAAAGTAGCCTTCCTGTTTTTCCTTGGCGCTTGGATTAGGGTTGGAACTCACCATCCCCAGAGAGCTGGCGCCGGGTCCCCTGAGTTAGTATTGCTGGTCCCCACTCAGGGTCCCATTCTTAGGCAGAAAGGTTTGTGTTAAGGCGGAGAAACACTGCCCCCCAGTGGTCATTCACAAAATATTCTGCTCTCCACCCCTCCCTGAGCACTGCCCTTGGAGCAGGGAGACCTTCTGGCGGTGGGGGCGGGGGCGGGGGCGGGGCCTGGGGGGGCAGGGGAGCGGAACAGAGTGAGCGCAGAGGCCACCCTCAAAACTCATCAGTCCCCAGGAACAGGCTTTCAGGCTTCTTCCCTAACACCGAAGGCCTCAGCGAGTCCCTCTTCTGGCTGGTGCTTGGGGCAGATGGAACCGTGTAGGGGCGGGCGATGGAGCCCTTGGTGACCTGGCAGCCCTTCGCGAAAGCCTCCGCATCCTCCCGCCTGGGGCAGCTGGGCCTCTGTTGGACTAAATCTGCCGCCTCCGGGTTTGTTTTCCTGCGTCCCCTGCTTCGACCGCTACATAACGGGTGCCAGTTCTGCGCCAGGTGCGGCGCAAACGACGTCACATACGTTTTCTCGTGCATGCTCCCAGCGACTTTCCAGCAAGTTCTCTTACTAGTTCCCGCTTGAGAGAGGAGCCAGAGGGTCAGAAAGGTCAAGTGACTACGAAGGACAGAGCAGGACTCTGACCCAACTACTCACTGCAGGACCTCAGCAAATTCTCTATCCTCTGCCAAACCGCCATGCCACGCCTGGGGATGGGGGGTCCACGCGGTGAGAACTAGGCAAACTGAGGTCCGGTGAGGGAAAGGACTTACCCAGGGTCACACGATGGTGGGCGGTGCCTGTGTTCTTCTGCCTAGTCCCCTGGCCCCCGCCCGTGGTGCCCACTCGGCGTGAGGCGGGCACCCGACACCCTCCTGAAAACATCCCAGGCTCTGGCACCTGCCCTTTCTTTCCGCTTCAGTAAGCTGGCCCTCTGTGGCCTGAGCGTTTCTGGCGGCCTCCCCCAAACACACACCTTTGTGCATACACGCTTCGGCAGACACAGCCTGGCGTTTGCACATGCGCACAGACATCAGCGGGCGCGGCGCACCTGCACGCCCGGTACCACATGCGCACGTGCACGCATGCGTGTCCTCATTTGAGGACACACACGTCCTTGTCTAAGGAGCAGGGTGGGGAGGAAGGGGCGGGCTCTCAAGCAGGAGCGCCTGGATTTAAACCCCCGACTCACCACCTGCTAGCTGGGGGACCTTGGGCATGTAACTTACTTTTTGGTGCTTCGGTGTCCTCGTCTGAAACATGGGAATAATAATACACGCGGACCCCGTAGTGTCGGGGGAGTGACATGGCTTCATGCGTGTAAAGCCTGGCACGTAGTGAGTGCTACGTGAGACTTTTAGTACAGACGTGTGCTCACGTAATCCCAGACACATGTGCACACCCACACGTATGTACACGCACACACGTGCACGTGCCTACACACAAGCACATACATCTCAGGTGTGTACCCCCGCACACACACCCCCCCACACACACCATGCCGCCCGCCGCCCAGGCCTTACAAAAGGAGCATCTTGCCGCCGTTGTCTTCAGGCCAGACCACCGCACACTTGGTGGCGCCCTGGTCGGTGGTGATGGTGGAGTAGAAGCACTGGGGGAAGGCGAGGGCCAGGGCCAGCAGCCAGATGCCGGCGATGACCGCTCTGGTGCCGGGGGCCGAGAGCCGAGGCTGGAAGGGGTGGACGATGGCCACGTACCTGTGAGCAGAGGGCCGTGTGAGCGGTGGGCACACCCTCGCCCCCGCCCTGTAGCCCGTTCCCTGCACTGCGCCGGGCACGCAGCACGCCAGCGCCCTAAGACCTCGGCCCAGGCCTCACCTCGTCGCCTCCCTCTGAGTGGGGTCTTGCTCTCAGATGGCCACCAGAGAGCAGTGTGGCCTCCCTGGAAGTCCACTCAAGCTATTTGCCTCAAGCTGCAGAGCCCCTTGGCCCCGTGCTGTCCCTCTTCTGCTCAGAAACCTTAGCGGAACCGACAGGCTTCCAGAGGAAGCCCGAGCCAGCGCTGCCTGCCGACTCCTGCAGCGGTGGGAATGCTCTCGGCATGCACGGTCCTGTTCAGTGGCCCCTAACCGCACGTGGCTACGAACACTGGAAGAGTGGCTAATATGACTGAGGAACAGAGTTTTAAATTTTAATTAATTTAAATGCAAATAGGCACATGGTTAGGTTACCAGACACAGCAGGCCCAGATCTTTAAACTCGGCATTCAAGGCCCTCTGCACACGGCCAGTGTACTTTCTAGCCTCCTGTGTCACTGCTTCCCGCACCTTCCCTGGCTCACTCTGGTCAAGGAACAGCACTGCCCGGGTGACCCTCCGTGCGGGCCTTTCCTCCTCCTCGGCCTGAAATTTCTCCTTCCACTCTGGATTCATTACAGTCCAATTGAAAGGCCACCTCTTCCAAGAAGTCGGCCAGAAGCAGGCTTGTCTCCTCAGCTCCGGCCTCTCTCCGGGGAACCTTCGGGGATCTGAGCTGCTGTTTTGGCCCGCATGTCTCAGGCAGGGGTTGTTCTCTCCATTTTCTGCACCGGGAGACTGAGGCTTGCAGAAGAAGCAGCCGGAAGAGGCAGCCCTGGCCCTGAACCAAGACGTACAGCTCCCCTCTGCTCCCAGGGCGTCTGAAGCCGCTGCGGGAATGTCCTGGAGCCTGGAGGGGCTGAGGCCTCCTGGGTCGGGGCCCTGACCGA
>PITB01034859.1:0-12785 GCA_004024585.1 Paradoxurus hermaphroditus | reverse complement strand
GAGTTTCCCCAGGAGGTGTGGGGCAGGGGCGAGGACGGGGGAGTTGGCCCAGGAGGTGCAGGGCAGGGGTGAGGACGGGAGAGTTTCCCCAGGAGGTGTGGGGCAGGGGCGAGGATGGGGGAGTTGGCCCAGGAGGTGTGGGGCAGGGGTGAGGGCGAGAGACCGGGCTGGATCCTGAAAACACGCCCCGCCTCCATTCCACGACCACACGGGCTGCAGAGGGAAAGCTCGTCAGAGGGGGCGGATGTAACGGGGAAGGACCCGCAGCTTCGCAGGCCCGCACGCGCCAAGGATATGGGGTCACTTACTGGGAGAGCATCTTAACATTTTCCGAGAAAGAAGAATTTCTTTCAGAGTGTATCTTGTCTTTACCAAAACGTAGCAGCATTTCGGGGCCCCCTTAGACTAAGGCGCCTCCAGGGCGGGAGCACGGGGCGGGGGCGGCGGGGCCTCGGAGAGGCCGGGGGCGGGGGGGTGTGTGTGGCCTCTTCTCTACAGGCTCAAGGTCCAGCATCAGGAAGAAGGCTCGCCTGCAGCGGTCAGGCCCACGGCCTTGGTTCCGCGGCTGTTACGCAGAGCCTGGAGAGTGCCAGGTCCTTCTTCCGAGGCTCCCACAGGCCACGGGCCACCCGGCCCCGGGAAGGCTGAGTTCCCGCCCCGGGGCCTACCCTGCTCCCGGGAAGGTTCTGGGAGGCACGTCGCCCTCACCGAGCTTCTCCGGCTTCCTTGACAAAGGTGCCCAAGGACACGCTTGGCCGGGCACCCTGAGCACAGGCCCGGGGACGGGGGGGGAACCCATTGTGGGACTCTGCAGTTACAAGGGACCCCGTGGCCAGGTGCTAGGGACAAGAGGCAGCAGGGGGACGCATGGGGGGGGCACCCTGGCCACCGAGGCCTAAGGAGAGGCAGGGCGCTGGGGCCGGAGGGAGACCCAGGGCCAGGCCGGCGGGCAAGGTGAGACTGCACGGGCCGCCAATGGCGCAGGAGGGCCGCACCCTGAGCCCCCGGAGAGTCAGCGTGTTCCCAGGAGGGGACAAGCTCCCAGGTGGTCTCAGGAGCCGCCCAGGTAGGAGATTGTTGCCGGAAGGACCCACCGTGGAGGAGAGGGCCCGCCGTGAGTGACCTGCTCAGGAACGATACGGAGCAGGAAGGCTGGCCGCCGCGCGTCCTCCGCGCACAGGGCCGGGTCAGAGCCTCGCTGGGCTGCGACGGGCCCCGTCTGTGAGCACTGGCCCCTCAGACCCGCTCCCCGGCGCGGGAGCCCCTGCCCGCTCTCCCTAAAGCCTGGCCCAAGGCGAGACACTCGGGCGCCCACGAAGCCCAGCGCTCAGCATGGCTGGGGACCGTGTGCAGGGCCCAAGGTGGTTACCACCCGAGCGGCCCACGCTCGAGCGCCCCCACACGGACCCGCAGCCCTGCCTGCCACCCCCAGGCTGAGCTGGGCCGGGACTGCCGTGTGACTGTCCTGACGCCCGGGTGCAGGGCTGGTGGCCGTGACTCTGGAGCCATGACAAGCAGAGTGTGAGGCTGGAGGAAGTGCGGTCCCCAGGATGAACCCACGTCCCTGTACCCTGCCCCACTTCCTAGGCCCCCAGCTGGATCCTGGTACCCAGGGGACGCCCGCTCCAGATACTGGCCCTTGCTTGTGGGCACATCCGGCCTAGAGCCAGGCGGGCTGCCTAGGGGCGGGGCGTGCTGAGACAGCCCCACCCTCACCTCAGGACCCCGACCCCAGCCAGGGCTCCGGACAGAGTGTCCCCACGCTGCAGAGAGCAGGGCCCCCGCCTGGCCGCTGAGCTCCCCCTTATGCGCTCACCTGCCGGTGGGCCAGGCCTCTGTGCCCCTCCCGGCTCTGTGAAAGCTGGGGCTGGGGGAGGGGCTTCCCTGGGAGTCCCCCCCTGCCCATTCGCCAAATGTCTGCTAAGCAGCTAATACCAGGAACGGGACAGGGGCCTCTCTAGCACTTTCCATGAACACTGTGCAGAGCTCGGGGCTTAGGCGTTCAATTCAGCCCAGGGTGGGGCAAACTGGGGCCCTTAGGGCCAAATCCCAGAAGGCTGCCTTTACACTGCCTGAGAGCTGAGAACGGCTTTTATAATTTTAAAGGATTGAGGGGGAAAACCATGACCAGTAAAAATAATATGGAATTCAAATTCCAGCGTCCACGGTGTTTGTCGGAAGGCACCTGAGCCCGTGTGCTCGCGTGTTGCCGTGGCTGCTTACCGGGGCTGTCCGGCCCTTTGGCAGCCCCGCGGGGCACAGTTTGGGCTGGTTTGGGGTCTGCAGTCCCTTAACCCACAGCATCGGCACGGTCACCCGTGGCAGAGGAAGCAGGGGCCTCTCTGGCCTATGCAGTGGGTCTCACTGGGCGCCCGACCAAAGACAGCCTGAGAGGGGGGCGGGGAGCCAGCAGCGCCCCCCCTTTCCAGTAATTCGGGAGCTCTGTCCACGGCGCAGGTGCAGACGGTTGGTCCAACCTTTCATTTAGAGGGGAGGGCTGAGGCCAGGAGCAAGGGGGCCCTGGACCTCGGGTGCCAGCTAGCCTGGGGCAGAGGCTGGACTGGACCCTGCCGTGACTCTCGTCCTGGGCTCCCCCTTCCTGTCCTAAGCATCACGGAATGTTCTGAGGCCCTGGCACCGGCCCAGGTCAGAATCGGAACCACAGGCGCTGACCCGGAGTCAGGCTGTGTGGACAGGAAGTAAGGGGCAGGCTGCGGAACAGGTGTCCTCACCCACGGCCAGGATCGTGTCCTGACTCAAACCACAGCTCATGCCCGAGTGCCCTTCACCAGTTTCAGGGCTTCCCAAGTGGGGGCCCGGCCAGAACTGGCCCCCGGTCTTGGCACGGCATTTGTGCAAAATGCTCCCTCTCATAAGGACGGGACCTCGTTCCAGCCCTGCCGCCGTGGGAGATGGTTGTGAGCCGTATCTAATGGACCGAAGGGCTAAGTGACCTTCTCCTGGGCCAGCAGACTGCGGTGAGGACTGCGCTCTCCTCTCCCGAAGACCAGTGCGGGGGGCGCCCCAGAGTCCCAGGCGAGGTGCCACATTTCACACCAGACCGAGAGTGGCCTCGGGCAGGAATGAGCCGGCGGATGGGTGAGGTCCTTAGCCTGGGCAGGATTCCCAACGTGGGCTCCTTGGGCCGGGCCCTGCCTCTCCTGTGTGTCCCCGAGTCCCCTGGGCAGGGCGTGCGGGGTCCCGCCGCCCACGGCTGGCGGTGCCGGGGCCTGAAGTGACCGGATACGCAGGTGCAGGGACTCGGCAGGCCGTGTGCCCCAGAGCCGTTTCTAAGGTCGTCGGCGTCACGTGGCGCCCACGTTCTGGGCCGAGGTCTCCGTCAAGGAGAAAGCAGAGCAAAGGCTGGAGGGGCCTGGCCTCTCGGGGACCGGCAGGGTGCAGGACTTTGCTGTGGAAACGGCCGGGCGTTTTCACGGTACCCTGGTGAGGGCCGTGGGGGGCAGGCAGCCGTAGCCGGCCCCCGGAGGGACCCACTTTCAGAGCGGGGTATGTGGGTCTCAGGGGGCTTCAGCCGGGACTTCCACCCCAGGCCGGTCAGGGGTCCTGGCGGGGCAGGGGGTTCGCTTACTTGGAGCTGACCAGACCGCGCCGGGCCTCCGTGTGGCCTCCGCTGTGGCCTCCGCTGTGGCCGCCGTGTGGCCGCCGTGTCCTCCAGCCTGGCCGACGGCGCGATTAATGCGCAGCTACAGCTGGTTGAAGGGGACCAAATCCATTGAACAGTTGATTTGGTTCCATTTTACCAGCTTTAGCAAAGCATTTGGCTCCGGGATCCGCAGGAAGCGGCGACGTGGGTGACAAAGTCGGCCCCGGCGTGACGTCTGGACGCGGCAGGGGCGCCCAGCCTCGGCCCCCACCTTCCCTGCAGGGCCCACCATGGCTGAGGGGCCCTGGAGCCCTGCAGGGGCCGAACGTGAGAGGGCCGTGGCAAGGGTGGGGGTGGGGGCCCCACACCAGACACACGTGCCCGGGGTGCTCTGGGCAGAGGGGCCCCATCCGGAGCAGTGGCACCCGAGTCCCTCGCTGTTACATCAGGGACCATGGCACCTGCCCCTGGTCTCAGCCCTGGGGCACAGCCAAGGCCATCGGGGCCCCGCCCTCATGGGGCTAACAGCCTGGGGACAGAGACCCCCTTGCCCCCGCCCCCGCCCTGCCCCAATCGCATTCTCGGCTAGAGCTGACACGGGACAGGCCCCTGAGTCCCACCTGGGCCAGGCTGACCGGTAGCCTGGCCCGCAGTGGCCTCAGCCCCGCCGGGCCCAGGAGGGGTGGTAGGCTCTGACATGCCACGACCCCTCTGAGGGGGGAGGGGCTAGAATATCCCGGGGCAGCCCCCCTCGTGTGGCCGCGGGAGGTGACACAGGACCCTGTCGGGGACGTGACGGTGGCCCCCTTGGCTCCCGGGAGCGGCCCTGCTTTTGGGGTGAGGACAGCGCCGGGCCGGCAGAGGCCGAGGAAACCTCGTCGCTCTCAGTGGCTCTGACTGAGCAAGTTCCTTTTTAGAAAATTTGTTTTCCTGCCAGCTCCCGGTTCGTCAGCATCGATGACGAGGGAGGGCGGTGCCAGGGACACTGCGTCCCGGGCGTGCGGACTCCCCTCTGGGCACAGACCAGCCCGACGGTGAGAGGCGACCGCACCGACCCTTCCGGGGCCCTCGCTCTCTGCCCTGCCCTCCCGACGCTGCGGGAACCTTGCTCGGGTGGCAGGACCGGGCCGCTCGGCACCGTTCCCCCCACCCTGCCGCCCCGAGTACAGCAGAGCCCGCAGACCCCCCGCGGCCTCGGCCCCCCACGTCTGCCCCCGGACCTCTCCCCAGAGTGGTGACCTGGTCAGTGCCACAGAGCCTTCCTCTGGGAACCGCCTTAGCCTTGCTCTCAAGACCAGGCCCCAGAGTTCACCGGGGGCCCCGGGGGAGCCCCAAGCCTTCCAGCCTCTCATCCCACAAAACAGCGGACGGCCAGATCCCAGCCCCGTAAACACCCTTGACTTTGGCTGCAGAGCACAGGGAGCGGGGCCACCCGGGGGACCCCCAGAGCCCGGCCCTGCCCTGCCCTCCAGAGAAGACCCTGCAGACGGAGCGACGGCCCGGCACCAATCGGCAAGCTGTGTTCCCAATGAAGCAGGGGCGTGACAAGCCTCCCAGCCGCTGCTGCCGGGGAGGGGGCGGGTGGGGGGAGGTGGGGGGACACACTCACTCCGGAGTCGAGCCCAGCCCAACCCTGCCGGGGCGCTCAGCCCTTCCCCACGCCTTTGACACCCTACTGCCCACGTGTCACCACGTCTGGAGGAATCCCCCCAAATCACAGACCTTTGCTTCCAGGTGGAAATTGTACTCTCTGGGGCGGGGGGGAGGCGGTCCCACCGCGGCCTGGCCAGGCCCCTGCTGAAGACCGGGACACTGGACGGGGGCTCGAGACCAGAGCTGTGGGTTCTTGCAGGTGAGCAGGTGGGAGCTTTGCTCTCGCCGGGGAGCACAGCCAACATGGCCTAGGGGGTCTCAGCCCCAGCACCAGGGCAGCGGGTCGGCCGTGGGGCCTTGGCCGGGGCTGGCTCGGCGAGCGCAGACCAAACCCCTGCATGCCAGGCACCTCGATCCTGTCATCCCGTTAGGACGGTGCTGGGCTCGGGACCCCTCCCTGTGGCCATTCTCCTGGGGGAGGGGACGTCCAGCCGCCCACTCTGGCGCCCCCACACGGCCTTGCCTGGGGAATGCTCTGGCAACTCTTGCCTGGATGAGTGACTACCATGCGGGTTCAGGGGGCTCGCCTGTTAACTTGATTTGGCGCATTTTCTGCCCTCCCTCACCCTGGGCATCCTGGGGTCTCGGCCTCCGTCCGGGGCTCCCGACTTCCCCACAAGACCCTGAACGGCCCATGGCTCAGCCCAGCTGCCTCTTGAGCCCCCCTCCGGGAGCCCCCCCACCCCGCTCAGGGCCCCGCTGTCGCCTCCACCACCAGCCTCGGGGGGGCCCCCCCGCAGCCCCTTACCCCCTGCCGCCTGCTCTCCAGAACTCTGACCCCGGGACCAGAAGGAGGTGCCCAGGGACTGAGCCTAGAGGACTCCAGAGAAAGCGGACGAGGCCACTGCCAGGCCTCAACCATGACTTGCAAACGCATCACCAAGTCTGCGTTTTTGTGCGCGAGGCGTCCCGCCAGAAGGCAAGCTTGTCTCGGGAGGGGACTGCATCCCAGGCCAGCGCCGCAGGGCCCGGCAGAGCCCGGGCCCGAATTCTGGTGAATTTACCATTTGCCGGAACGGCGGGCGTGGCTGGAGCCGGCAGTGGTTTCGAAGCCCTCCCGGCCCCTCTGCCTCTCTCTCCTTCCACTAGGGCACGAGAGGCCGAGGCTGCAGCTAAGATGCTTTTTCCGTTTTGTGAACCAAGCAGTTCAGTAGGCTTTAAAGCATCTGCTGGTGGAGGCGTCCCGTCCGGGGACGTACACTCAGCGTTTTTTAAGCAGCAACTGATGCCGGGTGTGGGGATGGCTGCGGAGAGCACCAGCGGCCCTGTTAAAATCGATGGAGAATTAGGTGCTCTGAACTAGCACTAGGTGTCCAATTAGTTAGAACTGGAACAAACCACCCCGTGGAGGAAGGCCCGGCGCGTTCGCCAAGGCTCGAGGCTGGCGTCGCCCTGAGAAGTCCCCAGTGAGAGAGCCAGAGGCCTGCGGTGCTGCCGGCGCTGCCCCCAAGGGCTCCCCCGGGCCCGAGCAGCAGCTGGCACCTCTTCCGGGAAGCTCTCCGGCATTTGATGAGGGCCCTAGACTCAGAGCAAGGACACGGCGAGCAGCTGAGCGCCCCAGATAACCCGGGCCGCACCAGGCTGCCCCTGTACCCTAAGCTGTCCCGAAGTCCGAGCCGCCGGTCGAGGGCTCTTACCAGGGTTCCTCAGCCTCTCTGAGCCTCAGTTTCCCCACGTGGGAGTGCCAATCACTCACTGCCCATAGCTGATGTCAACCCCGTCACCACCGTCACCACAGTCACCAGCACCCCGGCTCAGTGGGGGGCCTTGGCCAGTGTCTCTCCCACGCCGCCCACAGCCGCCGGCCCAGGACCCCAGGGCGCGGCGTTCACTTTGGGCAGAAACCCCACAGACTCCCCCAGAAGGAGGTGCCAGTGGCCTGGCGCACTGGACACTACAGCCCAAGCCCCTAGTGAAGGGGCGGCTCCAGCTTCCGATCGAGGACGACCAACAGCCCAGACAGACCTGCAGCTGAAGACGCGGCCTTGGAGGTCACGGGCAGAGACGAAGCTGTCCCCCTCCAGTCAGCACAGACCGCATCGCAGACCAGGCGCGCAGACAAAGCAGGGGCGGCCCCCCGCCCCGTCCACGTACCCCCCCGCCGGGGGCAGCCCGGGGCCTTGACAACACCTTGCACAGCTAACAGGTCCCTTCCCGCCCCCAGGAGGGATCGACAACTCACATCTGGACGCCTCTGGTGTTTTTTACTATGAAGCTTTTAAAATTTAAACATAAGTAACCTAATATTTCTCCAGCGGCAGCATTACCTATTAGCACTCAGATTCACCACTAAATTAATTTTTAATTCCAAATTTTGGTTAATTATTAAAATAAATAGCGAAGAAGTACAGTTAGCCCCCGGAGTGTGAGCAGCCCAGCCAGGGCTGTACCAAAGGAGCCTTTCCGGGGCTCCTGTCCGGGCTGCGGGGTCCTTACGAAGGAGCCTCGGGGGACACCCACAGGGAAAAGGCACAAGGAAACCCCACCCCCAGACATGGCTCATTCTCGCGATGCTGGCCCAGCCAGATGCCAAGCAAGACCGCTCTGCCCGGTCCCGTAACTTTCCTGTCTACTCAAAAAAAAAAATGTATTTATTTCTCAACACTGATAAAAGTTTAATATGGAGTTGCCCGGGTTTTTAATAAACTTGTCAACAAAAGAGCAGGGCAAATGGATGGGGGCCCTCCCAGAGATAAATTTCACCTCAAATAGACTCAAGGAGCGTGGGGACAGGCCGAGGGGGGGGAGGGGCGGGGGGGGGGAGGGCACGATCGTTTTGCTGTTCTTTGCAAAAAACGGTAAGATGGATTTTTGTGTCTTATTATCTCGCAGACAGGGCCGGGGTGAGAGCTGGTATAATTTCAGGAAAGAAAGCTGCTTGGCCGAGAACCGGACCAGAGAGCCCCAGCTCAGGGCAGGGGGGCGGCTCTGTGGTCCGCTCTGGAGTCCCCGTCACACCCTGGCCACCTGCAGAAACGGACCTCGGCAGCCGCCAGAGCTCAGCGCGCGGGGAGGCCCGCCTCGCCGGGCCGAGTGAATTAGCAGGTCTACCGCGGGAGGCCTGAGCCGCGCTAACAGGGACTGCTCACGTCCGTCCCTAGGTGCTGCCTGCTTGCTGAGGCCTTCCGGCAGCAGAGACGTGTGAAGCGTAGCTGCCCGTCTCCAGGCCAGAGTGGCACCCTATGCTTCGAGGGGTATTCGGCAGGTCCTTTTACTCCCTCACTCAAGGTCATCTGCTCCACCGGCTGCACAGCGGTTTGAAATTCCATTAGAGATTCACTTCTTGGGTTAAAGGTGGAAGGATGGCGGGTTCCCCTGGGAAGCTGCTGGCCTACCTGCTATGGGGCCTTGGGGTAGGCTGCTGCGTGCAGCACAGGAGCAATGGCTAGGGACAGATGAGGAGGTAGAGAGGGGACTCTAGCGACAGCATCCATGCTGCGGGACCGAGCCTGTGGGAGCCGGGCCAGGTGGCTCCCGGCCCTGCCGCACATAGTCCCCGGCCCGGGGTTGGGGTCCTGGCCCTCTTCATCCCTTCGGTGCCCTCGGAAATGGACAACAGGGGGTCTCCGGGTCCTGTCTGGACTTGGTGCCCACGAATGGGACAGGTGAGGAGGGGACAGGGCTTGGAGCCCCCCCCCCACAGCCTGTGTTGCTATTGTCACTGCAGCCACAAATGGGCACTGGGGTGGTGGGCGGGGTGCAGGGAGGCCTCCCCGGGCCCCGGGGCATCTGAGTTCAGCCTCTCCAACAGGACAGCTGAGAATGCGGACTATTTATACCAGCCAAGGCGGGCAGGCGGCTGCAGGGACGCACGGCCCGGTCGCCATATGTGGGCATGACCGATGGCAGGCAGGCCTGCCAGGGGGACAAGGACCCAAAACAGTGTGTCCGTCCTGGGTGTCCTTCAACCTCCAAATGTCCCCCACGGAGCCCCCCCGTACCACCCCCAAGCCGTGACAGGTTCCCGACAGCTGCCTTCCCCCGCCACTCCGCTGTTAAAAATACTCGGGTCACTGAGCCTCCTGTCCTGAGCTGTCCTCCATGCCCCGAGCTAGCTGTCCGGGCCCAGGGGGACGATCCCAGACTCTCAACCACCAGATCCTTCGGGGGTCCCCTCCCCGGGGTGGGGAACCGCCAGGGACCTTGCCACCCAGCTCTCGTGCGGCCGGACCCTCTGTCCTTTGTTCTCACCCTGGGCCGGACACCGGGGTCCTGGGAGGTGCCTCTGTGCCCAGCGTCCCTGGCCCCGTCACGCGCACCCCCAGCCCGGCGCAGGAAGCAGACCCGGGCCTCCAGAAACCTCGGCGGGCGACACTGACAGCCAGAGCCCTGCCACTTGTCGGGCCCAGCCGCCCCGAGTCTCTCTGCCTCGGGAGCAGCCGCCGGGCCACCGGAGCCGGCCCTCTCATCCCTGCCCTTGAGACACGCAGCCCTGCACGCCGCCTGCACGGCTCTGCAGCAGCCTGCACCGCTCAGCGGCCACCGCGCCGGCCGCGGCCCCTCCCCGCTGGGCGGGCTGGGCCTCCCCGGGGTCAGAGCCAGCTGCGACTCTGAGCACGGAAGGCAGTCCCCACGGGGGAGCCAGGAACGCACCCCAAGCTCGGGCGGCCAGGTCCAGGGCCTGGTGGGGCCGGATGAGCGGATCCCAGAGCAGGATGGGGGGGCGAGACCGCAGGAGCTTCTGGGGGCCACTGGCGCTGTGCTGGGGGGTCCCTCCTCTTGCCCCAGGTCGTGCCAGCCTCTTCCCATCTGAGGCTGGCTGCTGGCGGGCCAAGGGCAGTGGGCCAGGCCAGGGTCCCCCAGAGAGCCAGGCGTTCTCATCCCAGGGACCCCTCTTCCAGAAGCACTGGCCCCAGGCCTGGCCACCCTGAGGCGCAGGGGGCCGTCAAAGGCAGGAAGCCGAGCGGCAGCGAGCCGAGGCCCTCTGCAATGGGACGTGCGGCCAGCGAGCGAGGCTGAGTCAGCACAAAGCTGCTCTGACGGAGGCCCGCGGTTACCCTTTATGCTAAGGTGGCACAATTAATACAATCGCGCGGGCCCCGCCCACTCCCGCGGGCCCCGCCCACTTCCCCACCCACCCCGCCCACTTTCTGCCCCGCAAACCCCTCCAGGCTCCATCTCCCCGCTCTCGCCCTGCCCTGGTCCTAAAGCTCGCTCGGGTCCTCCCGGTTTTCATTTAGGCCATGGGTGGTGTGGGGGGGATGATTCGCAGTTCCCGCAATGTCCACTTTGACTGACTGGGGCTGCGGCAGCTAAAGCATCATCCCGCAGGTCAGTCCGATCGTTTGTTCTTTACTACAGCATTTTTCACGTGAGATAGACCGTTTTCGCCGCGAGTGCTAACGCCCTGCTCACAAACGCTTTCGCCAGCCGCCACCCCCCTTGAAAACCTTACGCAGGGAAGGGCTTTCTCCCGGGTGATGAGTCCACCACCACACCGGAGCAACAAGCACCCCGCTTTGGAAGCAGGTGCCACAGTTCACGGGGTCACCTGGCTACAGACAGTTTGTGGTGGACACGCAGGCAGGCGGCACGGCGGGGCTGCCCCGGCCTCCCGACCCCCTCGCTTGGGGAAGCCCCATTTGGAGCGCAGCTAGGTTTTGTGAGCCGTCCCCTGGAAGAATGGAACCAATGACACCCTGAAATGAGTGACATGATTCTCAGGGCGATCCTTCCTGCCTCAGAAACCGGGGCCTTCCACCGGCCCACAAGCCACCCTAGCGTCCGGGAAACCCGGAACCTCCCCACTCCTCACTCAGAGCGCTCAGAGGAGGGGGCGCCGGCCACCCCTCCAACCTTGATTTCTCCCCACAGCATCACAGAACCCACCCGGGTCCCCAAGGGGGCGGGCGAGCCCTAAGAGGGTGCAGCCTTGACCCCGCCCAGGAACACACCGGGCCCTGCCCCGGGTGGCAGGCCATCCTGGGAAAGTGCTCTGGGCAGAGGACACACACTGTCCTGCTGGTTTCTCCTTTCCCCACAGAAAGGCCCAAAGACCCAACTCAGAAGCCACGCTTGCCCTGGGCTCTCTCCTTCCCCGGGAAGCCAAGGGCTGGAGCTCCATGCACAGAAAATTCCAGCCGCCCCCAGGCCTCCCATCAGGAGGCGTCCAAGTGGGGCCCGTTCTTAATTTGGCCAATCGAGAGACGGGTGGCAATTTACAGCTCTCTCCCTGCGAACTCCCTAGCTTTACTGCTCAGCCAAACCTGCTTCCAAAACACTAATGCTTTTATTTAAACGCCACATCCTGCAATAAAGCCCTAATGTACAGCGGGATGCATGGAGGGGAAGAGCCGTGTGTCTGCGGCCAGCCCCGGCGGCCTCGCGCCTGCTACTTCCCTCGCTGTGGCCGGAGCCGGAAGCGGAGGGCAGAGATGACCTTCCCGGGGACGCTGGGCGCTGACCCCTCTGGGCCCAGTGGCTGGAAGGAAGGCAGTGCCCAAGGACGATCCTGCCTCCCCGATGGGCACGCCATTAGAGCGACCCTCGACTACGGTCAAACCCCGGCCCCTGGGAGCCACGTGGAAGCTTGGAACGCCCGTGTCTGCCTGTCCCCGGCCTCCTTGGTGAGACCTTAGGGTCTCAGGGAATCTAGCTGCCCCCAGACCCAATGCTTCCAGCAGCTGGAGGAGGCGGCCTGCTCGCCCCCGATGCAAGAGCCGCATTCCCACCAAAGGTCAGGGTGGCGGGGGAGGGGGGGGCTGGGCACCTGCCATGGGCCCCAGGCAGCAATGCCAAGGACGCCTGGAAAAGCAGAGATGACACACACATTGGAAAAATAGCCCTGAGCCCGAGGAGGACGTGCCCTGGGCGGACACGCTGGCCTCACCCCTCTCCAAGGGCCAGAAACTGGCAGAGATGCCCCTCCCACAACAGCAGCCCGGCCCCTGCCAGCCGCCCCTGGGGCCCTCTGCCCTCGGCCTCACCGGAGAAGGGCCAGCGCCACGGGAACCGACCCTGCAGAGGCTCTGTCCTCATCTCTCGGGCTGTCACGGCCCAGCCAAGGGGCCCACGGGAAACCCCCAGCCTCTTCTCCTGGCCAGGACCTGGATGGTGGCAGAGCAGGCAGACGGGGGCCAGGGTCACACGAGGAAACGGAACAGCTCAGGCGGGCACGGCGGTGTGGGGCAGGACCAGCTGGGGGGAGAGGGGCTCAGGGCCGGCCACGCTCAGCCCTTTGGGTCTCTGTCTTCATGACCGCAGGCTCCCGAGGGGCCCTCGGGGTCCGGGGCTCAGGTGTTCCCAAGTGGGAGGGGCGCCCAGGAGCCTCCTTCCTTCCTTCCTTCCATCTTTCCTTCCTTCCTTCCTTCCTTCCTTCCTTCCTTCCTTCCTTCCTTCCTTCCCTGGCCCCACGTGGCTCCCTGACCCTTTGGGGACTCGCTGTGTTTCTAGTGTCCGTGAATAGCTTTCTGCTCCTACCTCACAAACAGCCCTTTCCACTGGAGCCTGACCTCTTTCAGGGTGTCCCGAAGTGACAGCCCGGAGCCACAGGCGCCCTGCGTTCCCAAGTCAAAGCCCCCACCCCCGG
>PITB01034858.1:0-12769 GCA_004024585.1 Paradoxurus hermaphroditus | reverse complement strand
CCGACGTGGGGCTCGAACCCATGAACTGTGAGATCATGACCTGGGCCGAAATCAAGAGCGGGGACACTTAACTGACTGAGCCACCCAGCCTCCCTCCTTCGGATGATTTTAAATGGAATATGGGGGCTTAGACTTGCAATCCTGCAAGGATTCACATATGATTGTTTTCCAAGGAGTTTCTTGCCACGGAAATAACAATTAATTGACATCTTTATTTTCTGAAAGGAATAGACATTCGTGAGTTTTCTGGTTGAACTAGAAAAGTGCCTTACAGTTTTCTTCCTTCCTTTTACACGGAAACACTTTTTTTTTTTAAATAAATTTTTGCTTACTTTGAGAGAGAAGTTGCGCTGGTGGCAATGTGAGTCTGGGAGGGGCAGAGGGAGAGGAAGGGAGAATCCCAAGCAGGCTCCTGGCTGTCAGCACAGAGCCGAGAACGGGGGCTCAGTCTCAGGAACCATGAGATCGTGACCTGAACCGAAATCAAGAGTCGGAAGCTTCACTGACTGGGTGGCGATCCTGGAAACACCGAGTTTGAGTCATTTTACTGGATTCTTCAAACGTTGGGTTTTTCACTTTTCTTTTTTTAATTTTTAACGTTTATTTATTTTTGAGAGACAGAGCATGAGCAGGGGAGGGGCAGAGAGAGAGAGAGGGGGAGACACAGAATCCGAAGCAGGCTCCAGGCTCTAATGAGCCATCAGCACAGAGCCCGATATGGAGCTCGAACCCACAGACGGTAAGATCATGACCTGAGCCGAAGTCGGCTGCTTAACCAACTGAGCCACCCAGGCGCCCCTCACTTTTAAAATACCAGTAGTAGGGGCGCCTGGGTGGCTCAGTCGGTTAAGAGTATGACTTTTGACTTCGGCTGGGGTCATGATCTCACGGTTCATGGGGTTTGAGCCCCGCATCTTGCTCTGCACTGACAGTGTGGAGCCTACTTGGGATTCTCTCTCCCTCTAATTCTCCCCCTTCCCTGCGTGCGTGCGCACGCTCTCTCTCTCTCACTCTCTCTCTCTCTCTCTCTCTCTCTCTCTTGCGCTCTCAAAATAAACTTAAAAAAATTATCAGCAGTGGTTTAAAGCATCTTGACTGGGGGCAGAGGCCAAGGATAGGTCTCTAAGCTAAGCACCCCCTCCCCATGAGCCTGCAAAAGGAAGTACCACTTAGTTCTCCCCGGGAAGCCCCCTGCGGTGGATGTCCTGCCTGCTTCGGTCTGTAGGAGGAGCCCTTTCTACCGACGGAAGCGAGCTGCAGACCCCCACCCCCACCCCCACCCCAAAAGCCGGGGGTGTGCGTGCGGCGGCGGACGGGGTGACGAGTCGGTGATGGCATTCTGCGGTTGTGACCGTGGCTCCCACGGACCTGTTTCCAGCGCCGGGTTGGGGTTTTGCCTCCACGGTGTGGGCGCACTCGGAGTGCCGATCGGCACAGTGAGCAAGTCCGCGGAGGGCAGGAGTCCTGTCTTCTGACCGCGGCTCTGTGACCGCGGGAGCTCTTGGGCGCGGAATCTTACATTGAATCCCGCCGAGCGCTTCCCGGCTCCTGAGAATGGACGCCATTAGGCACGGGGAGGGGGTCGGGGGGAAGGGCAATCCTGCGGCCGCTCAGGTGTCCCTCCCCTCCCTCCCCAGGGACTACTCCCCCTCCGAGGCTTCCATCTCCATCTGGAGATTCTGGGTCCAAACCTTGGGAAGGTGCTTAGCCTTCAGAATATGGTTTTTCCTTTTCAATTATAGGGAAGCAGGCCGCTTATCTCTGCCGATTGAAATATCTGCATTTCTTCCCTTTATCTGTTGAACATGGAGCTCTGATTTCCCTTAACATTTGGTACTTTTATTTCCTATGCGTAAGATTTTTGATTTTGGGAGATTCGCAAACGTAAGTTGGTTGAGAGATATGGGACGAGTTAGGCAAGAATATTCTGGAGCCAGAGTATTTGCTCCGTTTAAGGGAGAGAACCTCCAGAGGTGAGATGGGTGTATTTAAGTTCTCAGATGCATTTTCAATTAAAAAAAAAATTAAGGGGCACCTGGGTGGTTGGGTTGGTTGAGCTTCCGATTTTGGCTCAGGTCATGATCTCACAGTTCAAGAATTCCAGGCGCGCATCAGGCTGTGTGCTGACAGTGCTGAGCCTGCTTGGGATTCTCCCCCCCGCCTCATGTGCTCACTTGTGCTCTCTCTCTCTCTCAAAATAAATAAACACGCAGAACCGATGCAGGGCTCCAACCGCAGGGCTCCAACCGTGAGATCATGACCTGAGCCTGAACCAAGAGTCAGACCCTTAACTGACTGAGCTACCCAGGCACCCCCCAATCACTCTTTATTTTAAATAATGCATGCGAATGTTACAAAACAACAACAACAAAACAACTGTAAGGTAGGAAAGTCAAACCTAAGAAGACTCCTTGCTGGCATATCCGTTTCCTCTCCAATGCTCTTACTCCCGCACCCCCGGTATCACCTACCCCGACGTGACCATTCCTGGAACCTTCTGTTACTGTTAATTTTCTTCCTTTTTTAAATTAATTAATTAAAAAATTTTTTTCATGTTTATTTTTGAGAGAGAGAGAGAGAGCGCGCGCGCGTATGAGCAGGGAAGGGACAGAGCGAGAGGGAGACACAGGATCTGAAGCAGGCTCCAGGCTCTGAGCTGTCGGCACAGAGCCCAGCGCAGGGCTTGAACCCACGAGCGGACATAGAATAGTTGACATACACTATTATTAGTTCCATAGCAGTTTGATATTTGTAGACATTACGAAACAGTCACAATCAGCATCTGTCCACACACACCGTTATTACAGTTTTATTGGCTACATTCCATATCCTGCACGTTATATCCCGGCGACTTAACTTATTTTACAAAGATCTAGTTTCGTCTTTCCCAAACTGTCCTACACTTGGAATCCTACCGTGTGTGTGCACGGCCTTGTCAACTTGGCTTCTTTCACTTAGCAATAGGTTTAAAGGTTCCTGCCCTTTCATGACTCGATACCTCATTTCTTCTTATCACTGGATAATATTCCATCATGTGGGTGCTTTGACCACTAATGGTTTATCCGTCTACTTCTTGAAGGACACCATAGTTACCTCGGAGCCTCGGCAAAGGTAAAGCCCCTGGAAACGTCTGTGTGCAGGTTTCTGTGAGAACCTAAGTTTTTAGTGTGTTTGGGTAAATACCAACGAGTGCCATTACCCGATTGTATGTTAGGGGTGTAGACCGCCCGTCTCCCGTCGTACGCACACCACTTTGCGTTCTTGGCAGCAACGAATTCGGGTTCCTGTGGCTTCACATCTTTGCCATCACATGGTGCTCTCTCGGCCTTACATTTTAGCTCTTCAAGTCAGTGTGCATGCCATGGTTTTGTCTGCAGTTCCCCAACGACACACAGTGTCGAGCAAATCTTTTCACGTACTTCCCACCTGCATAATCTTTGGTGAGCTGCGAGTTCACAATTTCGGCCCATTTTTAATTGGGTTGTTTATCTTGTTGTAAGTAGTTTTTTTTTTTTTAATATTTTGGTTTATATCCTTTTATCAGATGACTGTTTAGCAAATATTTTCCCCCAGTGACCGTTGTTTCACTCTTTCTTAGCACTGCCTTTCACCGAGCAGCTTTTCACTTCAGCGAAGGCAGACTTACCACTTTTCTCTTTTATGGACAGAGGGAGACAGAGCACGTGTGGGCGAGGGGTGGGGGGGTGGGTGTGACACAGAGTCTAAAGCAAGCTCCAGGCTCTGAGCTGTCAGCACAGAGCCCAACACGAGGTTCAAACTCATGGACCGCGAGATCATGACCTGAGCTAAAGTCGGACACTTAACTGACTGAGCCATCCAGGCGCCCCTATTATCCATTTTGAATTCGTTTTTGTGAAAGATGTAAGGCCTAGGCCTAGATTTTTCTTTTTGCATGTAGATCTCCGCTGTCTCAGTACCACTTGCTGTAAAGACTGTGTTTTCTCTGTTGAGTTGCCATTGGTTCCTGCGTCAAAGATCGGTTGACTCTGTTGGTGTGGGTCTGTAGGAAGGCGATTGGCATTTGCGTATTAACCTTTTATCCTTCAAACTTGCCATGTATCTGTTTTTATTGGTTCTAGGAATTTTCTTTGTTATTGTGGATTGAGATTTTCTGCATACATGGTGTATGCAACAAAAACAGTTTTCTGTCTTCCTTCCCAATCCGTATGCCTTTTATTTCCTTTTCTTGTCTTATTGCATTAGTTAGGATTTCCAGTACAATGTTGACTAGACTAGAAGTGGTGAAAGGATATTTTTGTTTTGTTCCTGATCTTCTTGGGGGGGCGTCAGGCATCAAGTTTCTTTCCATTAAATATGTGTTAGGTGCAGGCTTGTTGTAGATGTTCTTTTTCAAGAAGAGAAAGTTCCCCTCTATTCCTAGTTTGTTGTCCTAAATGGATGTTGGATTTTGTTAAATGCTATTTCATTTTCCCTGCTTTCATTCTTTTTTCTTTCTTTTTTTTTTTTTTTGAAGTTGGGGGGAGCTCAGGCAAGGGAGGGGCAGAGGGGGGAGAGGGAGTGACAATCCCAGGCAGGCTCTGTGCTCAGCGTGGAGCCCAACACAGGGCTCGATCTCACCATTGTGAGATCACATGACCTGAGCTGAAATCAAAAGCCAGATACTCAACCGACCGAGCCACCCAAGTGCCCCATCCCTGCTTTCATTCTTGAAATTAATTTGTCTTTTCTCTTTTATTTTGTTGCTTTTTGGAAAGAGCCAGTTTTTCATTTTCTTGGTTATTCTTTATTGTCCACAATTTTATCTTTAATTTTTATTATTTCTTGTATTGTGCTGACTTTGGGATTAATTTCTGGTTTTCTAAAGTAGATGCTTAGATTATTGCTTCTACCTCCTCTTTTTTAGTGTATGCATTCAATACTAAACATTTTCTTGTAGATCCTACTTTGCTGCATCCCTCGAATTTTGATGTTTTATTTTCCTTTTCCTTTAATATAATTTTGAATTGTTCTTGAGACTTCTTCCTTTATCCATGGGTAATTTAGTAGTGTATCGTTTATTCTTCAAGTATGGGGTCAGGGTGGTTTTGAAGTACCTGTTTTTTGTTTCTAGATTAATTGTGGTTTGGGGGCATACTTTATCTGATTTCTGGTCTTTCAGAAATTTTAAGGTATGTTTTATGTCCCAAGATGTGACCTAACTTGGTAAGTATTCCGTGCGAACTTGGGGAATGTTTATTTTGCTGTTGTTGGCTGAAATATCAAATAAATTTCCATTAAATCCAGTCGACCAATGGTGGTGTTCAGCTCAACTCTGCCCATCATGGTCTTGTGCCTGCTGGGACTCCTACTTACTGATAGAAGGCGGTTGAACTCTCCAGCGGATCCATTTACTTCTCTTTGCAGATCTGTCCATTTTTGCCTAACGTGTTTTGCCACATATGTACAAAGCGTTGCTATGTTGTTTTCTTCTTCTTCTTCTTTTTTTTTTTTTAAAGAGAGAGCATGTGTGCACACAAGCAGAAGAGAAGGGTGGAGGGGGAGACTCTTTAAGCAGGCTCCATGCTCAGGGCGGAGCCCAACACCCCTAGAATCCCACACCGTTGGGATCATGACCTGAGCCAAAATCAAGAACCCAACAACCACATGACTGAGCCACCCAAGTGCTCCAACTGTGGGTTTTTTGTATAGGGCCTTTATTATGTTGAGGTATGTTCCCTCTAAACATACTTTGTTGAGGATTTTTTTATCATGAATGCTGGTTGTACTTTGTCAAATGCTTTTTCTGCATCTATATTTTTTCTCTGCATCTATTAAAATAATCACATGGTTCTTATCATTTCTATTACTTTTTTTAAATTATTTTTTGAAAGAGAGCAGGGGTGGGGCAGAGAAAGAGAGGGACTGAGAGAATCCCAAGCAGGTCCCACACTTTCAGTGCAGAGCCCAACATGGGGCTTGATCCCATGAAGCGTGACCTGAGCTGAAATCAAGAGCTGGATGCTTAACTGATTGAGCCACCCAGGTGCCCCTCTTTTCTTTTTAAAAAATGTTTATTGATTTATTTTGAGAGAGAGAGAGAGGAGGAAGGGCAGAGAGAGAGGGGGAGAGTGAGAATCCCAAGCAGCCTCCACGCTGTCAGCCCAGAGCCTGATGTGGGGCTTGATCTCACAAACCGTGAGTTCATGACCTGAGCGGAAATCAAGATTCAGATGCTTAACTGACTGAGCCACCCTCTCACCTTCTTTCCTTTCTTTTATTAATGTGGTGTATCACGTTGATTGATTTGCAAGTATTGAACCACTTTGCAACCCAGGAATAAATCCCACTTGATCATGTTGAATGATTCTATTATTATTATTATTATTATTATTATTATTATTATTATTATTTTATAAGTAATCTCTTTACCCAACCCAGGGCTTGAGCTTACAACCCTGGGGTCAAGAGTCACGTGCTCCACCAACTGAGCCAGTGCCCCATGAATGATTCTTTTAACGTACTGTTGGATTTTGTTTGCTAGTATTGTATTGAGCCTTTGTGCATCCATGTTCATGAGGGATGTTGGCTTGTAGCTCTCTTTTTTAGTGGAGTCTTTATCTGGTTTTGGTATCAGGGGAATGCTGGCCTCATAGAATGAATTTGGCAGTTTTTCTTCCTTTTCTATTTTTTGGAATAGTTTGAGAAGAACAGGTATTAACTCTTCTTTAAATGTTTGGTAGAATTTGCCTGCGAAGCCACCTGGCACTGGACTTTGTTGGGAGTTGGGTGCTTACTGTTTCAATTTCTTTGCTAGTTGTTGGTCTGTTCAAGTTTTCTAGTTCTCCCTGTTTCAGTGTTGGTAGTTTACATGTTTCTAGGAATTTATCCACTTATTCCAGGTTGTCCAATTTGTTGGCATATAATTTTTTATAATCTTTTATAATTGCACTTCTGTGGTGTTGGTTATTTCTCCTCTCTCATTTATGGTTTTATTTGTGTCCTTTCTCTTTTCTTTTTGATAAGTCTGGCTAGAGATTTATTAATTTCTTTTGATTTTTTTTTCAAAGAACCAGCTCTTGGTTTTATGGAAGTGTTCTATTGTTGGTTTTTGGGTTTTGTTTTGTTTTATTTTATTATTATTTTTTAGTTTCTGTATCCTTTATTTCTGCTCTAATCTTTATTATTTCCTTCCTTCTGCTAGCATTAGGCTTCATTTGTTCTTTTTCTGGCTCTTTTGGTGTTAAGTTAGGTTATTGAGATTTTTCTTGCTTAAGGTAGGCATGTATTGCTAAATATTTCCCTCATAGGACTGCTTTTGCTGCCTCCCAAAGGTTTTGGAGCCTTGTATTTTCATGTATTTTTTTCTTCTTCTTTGATTTTCTGGTGTGGTTTTTTTTTTTTTTTTTTGGAAGTTTTTTTTTGAGAGACATAGAGACGGAGTGTGAGCAGGGGAAGGGTAGAGAGAGAGGGAGACACAGAATCTGAAGCAGGCTCCAGGCTCTAATGAGCCGTCAGCACAGAGCCCGATGTGGGGCTCGAACTCACAGACAATGAGATCATGACCTGAGCTGAAGTCAGCCGCTTAACTGACTGAGCCACCCAGGCGTCCCTCCTGATTTCCCGGTTTACCCATTCATTGTTTAGTAGCATGTTGTTTAACCTCCATGTATTTGTGCTCTTTCCAGATTTTTCCTTGTGGTTGATTTCTAGTTTCATAGCATGCTCAGAAAAGGTATGTAGTATGATTTCAGTCTTTCTGTATTTGTTGAGGCCTGATTTGTCACCTAATATGTGATCTATTCTGGAGCAAGTCCCATGTGCACTTGAAGAGAATGTATATTCTGCTGTTTTAGGATGGAATGTTCTGAATATATCTGTTAAGACCATCTGGTCAAGTGTGTCATTCAAAGCCATTGTTATCTTGTTTACTTCTGTGTAGGTAATCAGTCCATTGATGTAAGTGGGGTGTTAAAGTCCCCTACTATTGTTTTATTATAATCAGTTGGTTCCTTTATGTTATTGTTTTATATATATTTGGGTGCTTCCGTGTTGGGTGCATAAATATTTACAGTTGTTATATCTTCTTGTTGGATTGTCCCCTTTATTAGGATATAATGCCTTTCTTTACCTCTAGTTATAGTCTTTGTTTTAAAGTCTAGTCTGTTTGGGGCTCCTTGGTGGTTCAGTTGTTTAAGCATCTGACTCTTGATTTTCGCTCGAGTCAGGATCTCACTGAGATTAAGCCCTGCATCCATACCCAGCATGGAGCCTGCTTAAGATTCTTTCTTTCTCTCTACACCCCACCCCCCCCAAAAAAGTCTAGTTTGTTTGATAGAAGTATTGCTATTCCAGCTTGGCTTTGACACCCATTTACACAGAGCAATAAATTCAACTTGAACCAATTTTAGGTTCCTTCCCACCATTATCCTACATATTGGATATCTTTTCCCACACATATAACTCTATATTTATTTCTCTGTAAGTTAGGAAAAACAAGTAGATCTTTGGGCATATCGTACACCTCTTCACAGGTCATACTTTGTACCCTGCCTTGGGGGCCTGTTATCTTTAAATATAATCGTATTAGCCAATTTCAGAGACTCCAGAATCAGTTGAGAAAACTCATCTTTAAGATCTTATTCCTTTGTTTAGTTTTTTTAGAGAGAGAGAGAGCATGCGAGCAGGGTAGAGGGGTAGAGGCAGAGACAGAATCTTAAGCAGACTCCATACTTGGCATGGAGCCTGATGCGGGGCTCGATCTCATGACCCGGGACCATAACCTGAGCCAAAACCAATAGTCGGACCCTCAACTGTCCTAAGATTTTATTCCTTTAAGACCACTCTTGGTACCAATATTTGTATTAGCTTACATTTTTTTAAATGTTTATTTATTTATTTGAGAGAATGAGAGAGTGGGCAGGGGAGGGACAGAGAGAGAGAATCCCAAGCAGGCTCTGCACTGACGCAGGGCTCAACCTCACGACTGATCACGGCCTGAGCCGAAATCAAGAATCAGATGCTTAACTGACTGAGCCATCCAGGCGCCCCTATTAGCCTATGTTCTTTAGAGAAAGAGTCAATAGCATGTGTGTGTGTATATAGAGAGAGACGGAGGAGGAGAATGTGGAGGAGGAGGAGGCCAGAGAAATTGAGATTGAGATTAATTAATTTATTAATCTTAAGGACCGAGATCACAGGATTCTAAAGTTTTAAAGCCCAAAACCTGTACGGCAGGCTGGAGACCCACAGGAGACTTGTAGTTCAACTCCAAACGCTGTCTGGTGGCAAGAGTCCTCCCTGCTCAGGATATGTCCCCTTTTATTTATTTATTTTTATTAATGCTGTCACCTTATTGGATGAGGTGCATCTGCTCTGTGGAGGGTCACTTGCTTTACTCCAGGTCAACTGACTTAAATGTTAATCTCAAAAAGTAAAAAAGTTAGGGGCGCCTGGGTGGCTCCGTCGGTTGGGCGGCCGACTTCAGCTCAGGTCATGATCTCACGGGTCTGTGAGTTCGAGCCCCGCGTCGGGCTCTGTGCTGACGGCTCGGAGCCTGGAGCCTGCTTCAGATTTTGTGTCTCCCTCTCTCTCTGCCCTTCCCTTGCTCACACTCTGTCTCTATGTCTCTCAAAAATAAAATTAAAAAAAATTAAAAAATTAAAAAGTTAATCTCATTCAAAAAACACCTTTATAGAAATATACTCACAATGTTTGGGCCAAATATCTCAGCACCACGGTCCAGCTAACTTTCCTTGTGAAACTAAACATCCTATATAATTAATACAAATTTTTTTTCATTATGAATTAATACTGAATGTCAAGTTTCAAATAGCCTGACATTTAAGTCTACCCGAAGACTTGCTCTTAGCATGTCAACTCACAGTTCTGTCTCTATCCCCAGTGTGCCTAGATAATGTATTAGTTTCTTGTATAAAAAATTGTCAACGGGGCACCAGGGTGGCTCAGTCAGTTAAGTGTCGACTTTGGCTCAGGTCACCATCTGGTGGTTTGTGAGTTCGAGCCCCGCGTCAGGTGCCATGCTGCAGCTCAGAGACTGGAGCCTGCTTCGGATTCTGTCTCTCTCTCTCTACCCCTCCCCTGCTCTCACTCTCTCTCTCAAAAATAAATACTCATGGGGTGCCTAGGTGGCTCAGTTGGTTGAGCAGCCAACTTCGGCTCAGGTCATGATCTCACGGTCTGTGAGTTTGAGCCCCGCGTCGGGCTCTGTGCTGGCAGCTCAGAGCCTGGAGCCTGCTTCAGATTCTGTACCTCCTCCTCTCTCTGCCCTTTCCCTGCTCATACTGTCTCTGTGTCTCTCAAAAATAAAAATAAACGTTAAAAAAAAACTTAAAAAAAATACTCATTAGGAAAAAAATAGTCAACAGTGAAACAGCGTTTTCAACAAGACTTGATGTCAGTGTGAACCAAGGATTATACGTGCTTTCTGGTAAATGTCAAGCTAAGAGCAGTCTGCGGTATTAAAGGACATAGGATGTTCAGCACCATCGGGGGTTTAAGTCGACCAGAGGATGAACATCATCCAACCAAGCGACAGTCGACAGCTGGGAAACTACAGCAAAAGGAATGACGGCGAGCACTTGAAACATGTAAACAAACAATAGAAGGCTAAGGCAGACGTGGGAATCAGGGTGAAGACAAATGTCCATGGGAACGGTACCCATGCCCACAAGGTAGAAATAGTGCAACTTACGAATGAAAGGACATGGAATAAGCTCACTGAAGAACAGCCAATTGGAGAGCATGAGAGGACCTACACATAAACCCAGTAAGGAACCAGATAGCGACCCGTTAGAGGAGGAGACAGAGGGATATCAAAAAGGGGTAAGTACAGGGCTAACAACTAGAACAAATATATGAGCCTAAAATTATAAAAATAACACAGAATGCATATCTCATGAGAAGACAGCATACAGAACAATTTATGTAATTGTAAAACCTTACAATGCCTAGAAAAAAGGATATCCCAAGAGCAAAAAGTATCCTAGTGTCCACGTCTTGGTTTCTAGGACTATGAGGTAATAAAACTCCAAGGTTTCTTTGAGAGATTAATGACGTTAGGACCTGGAGGGGGGATACAGGCGTGCCTCCTTCTCCTGCTTCATTTTGTCGTGCTTTGCACACACTGCGTTCGTTGCAAGTTCAGGCTTTGTGGCAAGCCTGCGTCTAGCGAGTCCTTAGACACCATTTTTCCAACAGCGTCTGCTCACTTCACGTCTCTGTGTCCTGCTTTGGTAATTCTCATATTTCAAACTTCATTTTTAAAAATTTTATTTTAACGTTTGTTTATTTTTGAGAGAGAGGGAGATAGAGCACAAGCAGGGAAGGGGCAGAGAGAGAGAGAGAGGGAGACACAGAATCCGAAGCAGGCTCCAGGCTCTGAGCTGTCAGCCCGACTCGGGGTGCAAACCCATGAACCGTGAGATCGTGACCCGAGCCAAAGTCGGCCGCTTAACCGGCCGAGCCACCCAGGCGCCCCAAGTACATCTATTTTTAAATGAGTATCTTGGGCCTGTGCATTCCACTCTGGAGGGCAGCCTGAGAGTTTCTTACAGAACCCCACATGGTCTTGCCGTGCTGCAACAGTTGTGCCTCACGGTGGTCACCCAAGTGAGTTGAAAACTTAACGTGTACCCAAAACGCGCCCAGGCACCCACACGGCAGCTTTATTCGCATGTACCGGGGACAAGAAGCAACTGGGAGGCCCCTCAGAAGGCGAATGGACAAATAAATCATGATACATTCAAATAATGTAATACTATTCAGCGACAAAATGAAACGAGCTATCAGGAAAGATAGGGGAGGGCCGCCTGGTGGCTCAGTTGGTTAAGCGTCCGAATTTGGCTGGGGTCACGGTCTTGGCCATGGGTTCGAGCCCCGTGTTGGGCTCTCTGCTGTCATCGCGGAGCTTGCTCTGGATCCTCTGTCGCCCACTTTCTCTGCTCCTCCCCCGCTCGCCCCCTCTTTCTCGGTCTCAAAAATAAATACACATTAAAAAAAAAAAAAGATACAGGGAACCTTAAAGACATACTAAGTGAAAAAAAAAAATCCCATCCCAAAAGGCTATCTTCTGAATAATCCCAACTGTTCGATATTCTGGAGAAGGCAAAACCATGGAAACAGTAAGTATCAGTGGATGCTATGGATCTGAAAAACGGGAGGCGGAGATTGGCAGATGAGGAGGTGGAGCAGAGAGTTTTGGGGTCACGAACGGTATCTAGAAAATGTAGTAATTGTGTACATATGACATCATGCGTTTGTGAACATTCATAGACGTACATAACACAAAGAATGAACTATAACGTAAACTGTAGACTTTAGTTAATAACGTAGCAGTGTTGGTTCTGAATGAGAACAGATGCAGATGTGTCACACTAATGCCAAATGTTACAACCGGAGGAAACTGTGTGCAGGGGAGGGAGAGGGCGTGGCTTTCCTTTTCTTGTCTGTGATGTTGTTACGTGTGATGTTCATTATCAAGTTGAGGAATTTCCATTCTATTTCTAAAATGTCAGTATTTTAGACTTAAAAAATGTTGATTTTATAAAAAAAAAGGGAGAAAAACAAAACAAAAAAATAAAAAAATGTTATTATTTTTTTAGAGAGAACATGAGTTGGGGAGAGGGACAGAAGGGGGGAGGGGAGAGAGAGAAAGAGAGAGAGAGAATCTTAAGCAGGCTCCATGCTCAGCAAGAGTCACCTGTGGGGCTTGATCCCACAACCCCAGGATCATGACCTGAGCTGAAATCAAGAGTTGGGACACTCAACCAACTGAGCTACCCACATGCCC
>PITB01034857.1:0-12764 GCA_004024585.1 Paradoxurus hermaphroditus | reverse complement strand
TATGCTAATGCGAGCTGGCTCCGATGGGAACCCAGGCTGAGAGCCCAGGTGTGGGGGGCGGGGGGCGGGGAGGCGGGGGACACTGAGGCAGGCAGGAACCCGAGCTGGGAGGCGAAGCAGGGAGGCAGCGGACACTCGGGAAGAAAGAGCGAAGCTGAGGTTAGACCGCCCAGCAGAAGCAGGTGGAAGGGGGCACCTTCGCGGAGTGGGGAGGAAATGTGTCCACCAGGGGGGTGGGGGCGACAAGCTGGGTTGAAGGAACCCCCTTCCTCGGGGCGGCGGGGCCGGGCCCACACCCAGAGCCTGTGCCCTTAACCACCGCCCCTCCCTCCCCCGCCGCGGCCTCGCCGGGTAAGGAGCCATGCTTGGGTTTCCTAGGGTTTCCGTGACCGTGACCACGACTGGGAGCTTCTCCCTGCGTGGTGCTGCAGCGCGAGGCCCTCTGAGACAGAGACCCCGCCTCCTCTGAGGTGCGGCCCCACGAGGCTCTCCTGCGGCCGCGCGATTAGGCCCAGAGAAGGCTGGAACTTGCCAGAGAACCCCCCGGTTTCCCTGAGGCAGCGGCGGGGTGGCTCCAGGTCAGCCTCGCGCAGAACTTGCTGCTTTGTGCTCAGACAGGCTCCCCCCTTTTCCACGTGCCTGGCAGTGCTGCTCGGTTCCCCCCACCGGCCTCCTTGTCCCCCGGGACTGGACGGGGACAAGGGGGTGAGAAGTTTACTGTGTTTCTTCGCAAGCCCCCAAGGCTGGGCGTGACGGGACAGCAAGCCGCTGTGGGAGAGGACGTCAAATTCCCATCCTGGCTCTTGATCGCCATTGGTGGGGGAGCGGCTATCCGTGCCCCCCCCCCCGAGCCTCAGTTTCCACGCTTATGAGATGGGGGTGGCGACCCTCTGTGGAGGCCCGAGGGACGTGACACGCGGGTGCCCCGTGTCAAGCCTGCACCACGCGCCGGCTCATCCTCGGGGCCCCCTGTGTGTGGGCGCTGCTGCCATCCGCAGTGCACGGAGGCCCAGGTGTAACTCCGGCCGAACACACAGCGCCCCGCCCCCCACCACCTTCACCTCCTGAAGAATAAACCGCGGGGGCCGGCATACAGTCGGTGTTCCATAAATGTCGCTGCTCCCCCCAGCCTGGCACATGAGCACGTGGTCGGTCCAGAAGCGTTTGCCGAGCCAAGGCGGGGACAGCGGGGTCTTGGGGGTTGTTTTCGGGGGCTGCGCCCTCCACCCCCGGGACGATGGGGCCTCATCCTGTCCCTCTGCGCTCCCCCAGGCTACCTGAGGTCCGCATCTCAGACAACGGTCCCTACGAGTGCCACGTGGGCATCTATGACCGCGCCACGAGAGAGAAGGTGGTGCTGGCATCGGGGAACATCTTCCTCAACGTCATGGGTGAGTACGGGGTGCCCCGCCCCAGGGTTTCGGGGAGGAGCCGTTCGGGTGTGTGTGTGTGCGTGCGTGCGTGCGTGCACACCAGAGGGGCTGTCCTGGGAACCACCTGCCAAAAGTCTTCTTCTTTGCCACTCCTGCCTCCGAGGGGCGAGGAGCCTGGCCTGCCCAGGCGTGACAGGTGTGGCCTTGCCACCCAAGGACTTCCTCTGAGGAGCCCCTTCTCCGACCTGCACTGCTGGCCCCTGACCTCATGGAGGCGGGGCTCTGCCTCGTCCCCTCCCGGCCGGGGCACTTTGGAGGGGCTCTGACACGTTGACTGGGACAAATGAGGGACTGAAGGAGGAACGAGGGCTCCCCGAGGGGCAGCACTCCTCAGCGTCCGCTTCTGTAAGGCAGGGGTGGGATGCGGGCCGGCCGGGTGGGGCATCCACGGACCCCCGGCGCCGGGTCCTGGGACCCCGCGAGGACGCAGGGAGGAAGGAGCCGGGCACCGTGGGGGCGCCCGTAGGAGTACCTTTCCAGGCTGAAGACGAGAGCCACGTTCACAGAAGTGCCTGTGGGGACAGTGCAGTGGGGGTGGGCACCCCCTCCCCCCGGGGACAGGACAATCTGGGAGCCTCCCTGGAGGAGGTGATACACACCTGCTATCGACAGCGATTCTGACCCTGGACCCCCCACGGCCTTTCCCAGGACACTGAAGGGATCGGTGAGGAAGCGGGTGTCAGGACTGGGTGTTGGGGTGTCCTGGGTTCTGACCCCACGTCTTTGCCTCCATCTGCGACACTCGGATGGTAATGCCAGGTGGCTGTCTCCGGCCGGCCATGTCCGCCACCCCGGCCTCAGTTTCTCCCCTTGTAAAACAAAGGCCTTGCTCCTCGCGGTCTCGGGAGCCCCTGCCACTGCGGGCGGCCTCGGCACCGCACTCTCCCATTCTGCGGCCAGAATTCTAGGGGCTTGGCCCTGACTCCGGGCTCCCGCCTTCTCTGATTTTCTTATCAAATGATATTACCAGGGAAACAAAGCCGCCGAACTCGGGCAGCCAGTGAGAGCGTAAAGGCCCCGCGCGAAGCCACTGCTTCCGGGGAAACTGAAAACCTCCAGAGGGACATGGATTCCCGCGGCGGCGGCTCGTGTGCGTCTGGCTTTCTGGGGGACGGGCCGCGGCGGTGCCGGGAGAACCTCCCTTCGCAGTTCGTCCGCTCCCGAAGGAGGCTGCTTGGCTCCCAGGGAATTGGGGGAAGAACAAAACTCGCTCTGCCCCACCGAGGGGCTCCCGGTCCAGTGAGGGACATCTCGCGTCACCGTTTAGTTATCGGACAGTTATTGAGGACCTGCTACGGGCTGGGTGACGGACACGCTCCTTCCGTTGGACGAGGTCCTCGGGGAGTCGTATCCGGTGCACGGCGCAAGCGTAAAACGTGCGTAGACACATCAGAGAGGCCGCCGCGGGCAGCGCTAAATCCTGGGAAGGGAATCGAGCAGGTAACGGGATAAGGAGCGGCTGTAGGTGGGCAGCTGGTGTAGGGAGAGGGCTCGGGGAGGGCCCCTCGGAGCCGGCGGGGCTGTGCTCTCCACGTCACGCCGTTTGGTCCTCGCAGCCCACCGGGGGTGGGAGAGCTACTCGTGTTATTAGCCCCATTCTGCATACACAGATATGGAGACACAGAGAGGGCAAGCAACTCGCCTGAGGTCACACAGCCAGGATCACAAAATCTTCGGGCGACAGCAGCCCGGCGCTGGGGCCAGAAGCCAGGCATCTGGACTCCCGTGCCAGCTTCTGCATCCCTGAAAGGATGTGTAGACGTGCCAGCTGAGGCTTCTCTCTATGTGAGCAAGGACACCATCCTCAAAAGCCACCTCCTCCAAGAGGCCTTGGCTCCTCGTTCATTCACCAATGCTCCTCGAGCAGGTATACGCCCCCTCCGTGTCCTCGGTTTCCTCCTCCAGACAGCGAGGAGGTGTAACCAGGTAGCCCTGAGCATCCTCCCAGCTCTGACCTTCGTGAGTCTGTTACCCCGTCTGCTGGCCAGCACCTTCGGCACAGAGAGATCTTACGGAAGCGACCAGAACCTCACAGCGGGCCGACGGCGCTGGCCAGCATGGCTCCTCTCTCCGCCCATGGCAGAGCCGCTTTTCTCCTCCGGTCTCACCGCCTGGGGGGCGGGGAGTGGGGGCTGGGGAGGGGCCAGACTCAGGGACAGGCGCCGACCTCTGGAAATTCAGGGCATTCCCTGGGCAGGATTCTTACTGAAATAGCACTCGCCCGTCTTGGTCAGTCCTCTGACCGACCTGCTGCCCAGAGGTCGTTGTGCTTGTTGGTGGTCGCCCCCCGCCCTGTTGTCCCCCGACACGGCCGGTCTCCCCCCCCCCCCCCCCCCCCCCCCCCCCCCCCCCCCCCCCCCCCCCCCCCCCCGCCCACCCCCGTGCTCGCTCGGCCTGCGGCCGAGCTGACAGCACAGCTACTGTCCGCCCCTGGCCTGTGCCGGACGGCGCCCATGTGAGCTCTAGCTTCCTGCACATTCTCTTCCGGAATCCTGGCCGCGGCCCTGGGAGCCCGGAGAGCTTAGAGGCCCTCTCTACAAGTTTAGGACACGCAGGTTTCGGGCTGCGTCCCAGATCCATCTTTGTGTCCGTTGGCCTCCCCGGGCCTCAGTTTCCCATCTGTGAAATAGGGATAAGGGAGGGAGGTGACCCTCCAGAAACCAGGTCATAAGGTTTTTTTATTTGAATAAAGTTCGCAAAGCGCCAAGCCGAGATGAGGCAGCCGTAAGAAAGGTTCATTAGGTTGGACTCGAGCGTCTAGCGTCGTTGTCTCGGGCCTGCACTCGGGCACAGCGGTGGCCGCTTCTGTCTTGCCGCCGGAAGTCTCGTCCATGACTCATGGCTCCACGGACCTTCCAGCCGGTCTGAGAACGGAGTGTTCACAGCTTCGTGCGCCAAGCGCCTGCAGAGGGACGCAGGTCTGCTCCGGTTCCCGGCGTGGCAGGACAGCTCGCCTACTGCCTACCCGTCCCCCAGGCCTCTTCCCGAAAGGCCTAGGGGAGGAGCCAGGGCATAGCCCAGCCTCGGTAACAGCGGCCACACCTCCCACTCAGCCAGCTCGGCCAGTTCTAAAGTGCTTTCGTGGTGTGCCGGATCCTGACGACAGCGCCTCGGGGGCAGGGTTCCTATCCTCCCCAATTCGCAGATGGAGACTGAGGCCGGGAAAGGGAAAGGATTTGCCCAGGGCCTACGGAGCTGTGGCCCTCCCCTTCCCAGACCCCCACGCCTTCCGTGGCTCACCAAGGCCGGGAAGGTCAGGGGCGGGCTGAGGGAGAAGGGGCCGAGTGTGAGGACGTCTCCCCGGGGCAGCTCCGGGGCTCCCACACTGAGCCCGTTTCGCAGGCCCAGGCTCAGAGAAGGAAGCGGCTCGGCCAAGGTCGGGCCATTAAATGAGATGGTCCTCAGAACAGAGTTCTGAGCCCAGCACCTGGTACATTCCGAGGGCTCAGTAAGTAGTATCTCTCATGACAAATAGGCCTCATGTCATTTAAACATAAGACACCCTCAGGGGCGCCTGGGTGGCTCAGTCAATTGAGCGTCCGACTTCAGCTCAGGTCATGATCTCGCAGTTTGTGGGTTCAAGCTCCGCGTTGGGCTCTGTGCTGACAGCTCGGAGCCTGGAGCCTGCTTCGGATTCTGTGTCTCCCTCTCTCTCTGCCCTTCTCCTGCTCATGCTCTGTGTCTCGCTCAAAAATAAATAAACACTAAAAAAATTTTTTTAAACATCAGGCACAATTAGAAAGACTTGAACGATTGCGTGACTCCCCCTCCTCCTTCCTGACCCTCCCTTTTAAATACATTTCAGGGCGAGTTTCAAACACTACAGTCTGCTCACCGCCTGGCCCATCTGCGACATGCCAGACCCTTTCCAGTCACACACGCACACGCACACGCACGCCCCAAGACCCGCCCCCCAAGTGAGTGGAGGCCATTTAAAGCTGGGTCTCCTTTATGCACCAAGAGACCCTAAGGACCGTGTCTCGCCAACGGTGGGGCGAGACAGCCCCCTCCTCAATTTGGGGGTCAAAGGGAAGCTTCCTGGGACAGTGGAGGAGGGGGGAAGGGGGACGGGGTGCAGGGCGCCTCAAAAGCACAGAGCAGCCGTGCCAGAGAGCCGGAGCCCCGTCTGCCACAGCATCTAGCACATTCCACCGCGCCGTTTCCACGGGCCTCGGGGCGCGGATCAAATGCGAGAGCGGCTGTAATTTCACGCCTATAACGTCCCCGCCGTGCGGTGGGATAAGACATTTGGGAGCCCCGTGGGTGACACCGCGGGTGCGTGCCGCACACAGTCATTAAAATGTTTTTATCCGAGCTGCAGATAAATTGTAAGCCAATTTGAAAGTTGCGTGCTGGGCCCCGGGAACGCATTATACACAGTCACGGAAGGCTCGCGGCCGCTCTTCCTGGGGGAGCAGGTGATGCGAGGAGCGTGTGCAGGGTGCGAGGTTACAATCAATTAAACGTGAGCCCGCACGCCCCCACCCCCACCCGCGCCGAAGCTGAAAGACGCCGCCCGCTCTCCCGTTCCCGCCAGGAAAGACCGGGAGGTCAGGTTTCTCGGCCACCCTCGCTGCACAGGGTGGCCACCCTTTGGACCCACGGCTGAGAGTCACGACCGCCTTCCATCAAGCACAGATTGCGTGGCCGGCACTGCTGATCGTGTGCCCTTCACGAGGGTCCTCCGAGGCGGGCACGGTCATCCCCCCTTCGCAGGCGAGGGCAGGGGGCTCTGGGGGTTTCAGGGGCTCTCCCCTATGCGGGTGAGAAAGCCGGGGTGCCCGCTGGGCTGCCCAGGATCAGAGCTGGAGAGCCCAACAGCCCTCAGAGCCCCCAAGGGAGGCGCCCCCACCTTCAACACAGAGGCTGTAACACAAATGTCAAGGGAGGGGGGCGGGGTGCAGAGCCGAGACAGCGGGGGCCTCGGGACGCGGAGCCCTCACCAGGAGCCCCGGGCACGGGAAAATCAGGCGGTTCCGATGCCCCAGCCCCCGCAGGTGCTTCTCCTCCACTGCTCCCAGGGCCCCGCACTACTCGGACCCTCTGAAAGGAGCACGGGCTTGGAGTCCGGCAGGCCGGGGTCGCATCCGGGCGCTGGCGTTCGAAGCCCCGTTCGTTCATTTCCCCCTCGTTTGTGCATTCATCCAGGAAGCACGGATGGAGCACCTAGTACGTCGTGGGTGCTGTTGTGTGTGTCGGGATTCAGCCTCAGGAATGAGCCGGATAAGATCGCCTGCCTGTCCCGGGAAGGGAGGCGGACCCGGACGGGGGGCACGGCTGGAGCCCAGGGTGTCAGAGGGAGCGCGGTCCAGCAGAGGAGGGGCCGGCGCGGCCAGGGGAAGCGGGCTGTCTTAACCTCCGAGAAGGTGAAGCCCGAGCGTGTGGACTGCAGGCCTTCACGCGGCGGAGTCCGCGCTTCCTCCCTCGGCATCCGCCCCGGGCCGGGCGCAGGCCTGGGCGTCCAGGATGCCGTGCAGAGCAGGGGAGGTCCTTGGCTCGCGGGACTTAGGCGCCGTGGAGGGAGACGGATGGCCGGTGGTGCAGATGCCGAACCCGACGCTTGGGAACAGTTAGGTCCACGGGGATGCTGGCAACAAACGATCACACTGGGGGAGGGGGGCGCAAAAGCCACAGAAATATATTCTCTCCTGTTCTGGAAGCCAGACACCCGAAATCGAGGCATCGGCGGGGCCGCGCTTCCTCTGCAAGTTCTAGCTGAGGATCCTGCCTTGCCTCTTGCAGCTCCCGCTGGTGGCTGGCCGTCCCTGGCCCTCCTGGACTCGCAGATGCGTCCCCGCGTTCTCTGCCTGCGTCCTCAGGTGGCGTCTGTGTCTCAGTGTCCATGTTCCCCTCTTATAAGGACACCAGGCATGGGATTGCAGTCCACCCTAAGGCGGCATAACCTCATCTTACTTTGGGTTCCGTCTACGAAGCCCCCGGGGAACAGTTGTTAGTGAACTCTGCCTAGCTTGCTTTTTATTTATTTATTTATTTGTTTGGGTCTGTTTTACTGAACTTTTTTTAAAAAATTAATGTTTATTTATTTGAGAGAGAGACAGAGCACGAGCAGAGAAAGGGCAGAGAGAGAGGGAGATACAGAATCCAAAGCAGGTTCCAGGCTCTGAGCTGTCAGCATAGAGCCCGACACGGGGCTCGAACCCACCGACCGTGAGATCATGACCCGAGCCGACGTTGGACACTTAACCAACTGAGCCACCCAGGCGCCCCTTTACTGAATTTTTATTAAGTGCATCTGGTATGCTTTTTGAAAAAAATTATTTTCTTGAGCCCTCGTTCGCATGACATATTACAGTATACAATCTAATGGGTTTGAGCATAGTCACGGAGTTGTGCAAACATCTTTAGCCGTGTAACCAAGTTTAGAAGATTTTCACCGCCCCCAGGAGAAACCCTGTACCCAGGAGCAATGACTCCCCCTCCTCCACCCCTCGCCCGGTCAGGCGGCCCCTGATCTCCTCGCGCTCTCTGTGGATTGGTCCGGACACTTTCTATAAATGGGGTCATACGATACACAGCCCTTGTCATTCTCGGGACTTCTGACACTTAGTAGGAGGCTCCCAAGGTTCATCCGTATTGGAGCACGTATTAGGACCTCGTTCCTCTTCTTGGCTGAACACTGTTCCATCCTATGATCCCTGGCTCCGTTTACGCGTTCCGCAGTTGATGGACACTCGCGCCTTCCAGCTGCTACGAGTGATGCCCTGTGAATGCTCACGCGCAGGTTTTTGTCTGAACGGAGAGTTTCCGGGTCCCTTGAGGGTGCAGACGCAGGAGGGGACTCGCCGGGTCAGAGGGGAGCTGTGCGTAAGCTTCGAGGCGCCGGCGGGCCGCTGCGCCGTTTGGCTTTTCCTCCAGCGGCGTAGGGTCCCGGTCTCTCCAGAGCCTCTCCCGCGCTTGCTACCTGCCCTTTGGCCTTCCGAGGACGGCCGTCCTGGCGCACGTGGAGCGGCTCTCGTCGCGGCACGATGGCGCTGCTCCGACGGCTGACGGCGTTGGTCGCCGTCCCGGGAGCTCCGTGGCCCTTCGGAGATCCGCTTTGTACGGAGACCTTCGGACCGTTAGCTCGTTTCCACCGGATTTTTCGGCTTCTCGTCACTACGCTGTGAGAGTTGTTGATTTCCCACGCGAGGGCCGGAGGGACGTCACACGTGAGTGCCTTTTCCCCTTTTGCGTGTTACCTTTCCCCTTTCTCGCTGGCGTCCTTCGAAGGACGAAAGGCTCTCGTTTGGATGAAGTTCACTCCATCTACTGGTCTTCTGTCGCTCGCGCTCTTGCTCTCCTAGCTGCGGAGGCTCTGCCCACCCCAAGGTCACGGTTTCCTCCTGCTTTGCTTCTAAGAGTTTTAGTAGTTTAAACTCCTACTAGGTGTGTGATCTCTTTGAACGTGCTGCGGAGGAGAGTCGGCCTCCGTCAGTCGCGCGTGGGTGTCCCGTTGTCCCGGCACCATTTTGGAACACGCTCTTCCTTCCCCACCGAACCGTGTGGGCGTCCTTGCCGAGAGTCGATTGGCTATCAACGTGAGGGTTTATTTCTGGACTCTCGGGTCTATTCCACTGACCTAAATGTCCGTCCTCGCAGACTTCTGATGCTTTCTAAAGTCACCCGGCCATCTCCAGTCCGGCTCTGTTGCTCCCCTGCTGTGTGACTTGGGGCGGTGAGTCCCCAGGAAGTCCTCCTGGGGTCAGTTCCTCGAGTGCCTGTGACGAGAAGCTCTGCCCGGGCTGGTCGGTGCTCCCAGAGGAAAGGAGACTGCAGGCCGCCGCGTGTGATGAGCCGAGCTCACTTCACGAGGCCGGGCCAGAACGGAGGATTTCTAGAGGCCCGGAGCTCTGCTTTCCAAGACCGGACGCTTGAACCCTGCTCTCTGCACCCCCAGCCCAGGGCTCGTCTCTGGAAAAAGGAGCACGTGCCCAGGACCAGTAATTGGAGCGTCAAGGACCCGTCTTGACCTGGGAAGGAGAAATGTCCGTGGCTCCAAGGGCGTTGGGGGGATCTGGGCCTGCGCCCCTCAGAGGCCCGGTGTTGCTGCCACGGGCCTGAGCAGAAAGAAGACACACCGCTCTCTCTCTGAAAGACCCCGGCCTAAAAGCAGGCGGCAGTTCGCAGCACCCGTCTCGAGAAGCCCGCCCGCGTGCAGGACAGCCGTGGGGACACGTGCGTCTCCCGGGCTGGTCCGGCTCCTGCTCGGAGTATATGGCAGTCCGGGGGACAGCTTAGGTCGATGGAGGGAGGCCGCCAGTCCGAGAATCCCTGGGGGACCCCAAGCGGGGTGGCTGGAAGGCGAGACTCAGAGCGGCCCCGAAGCCCTCTCCAGAGCCCGCCAGGCCTGCTGGGTGGGAAAGGATGGGCTCCTTCCTTGTCTCAGAGCCTGAGCGGATGGGCTGCCTGCTGGGCTTACGCTAATGACATGAACTGGCCCCAGGCGATCGCGGTGGCCGCAGGCTCCAGGGAGCAAGGCTGCTATCAGGAAGAAGAGGAGGAGGAAGAGACGTGGGCAGGTCGCAGAGGAGTTTGGGGTGCCGAGGGGGTGCAAACTCAAGCCTCTGCCTCCCACCCCGAAGCCCCCGGGGTCCTGAGGACCAACCATGGGCACTCTTATCTCCCAAGCAAATGTCCATCCGGGCAGGCCCCCCTCCAAGCCCCCTCCCCTCCCCACACCCCTTGCCCCCTACCCTCGATGAGTGACAGTGAGTGACCAAGGTCCTTCACATTGAAACCAGGAGAAGAATTCGCTCTCTCTTCAAGTAGGTTGACTAGAAACAGCGTTTCTTCCTCCCTTGGAAGCTGGGGAGTATTTGAGGGAATGAACCCGAGATTCAGCCACAGGTTTTAAGCCCAGTTCTGCCACTACCGATAATAAAAGCAGCAAATGTTTATTGAGCATTTACTGTACGCCGGGCACCGTTCTGCCCCGCACCTGCGAACTCATTTAATTGTCCCAATGGCCCTCTAAGGAGGGCCCACTATTACCTTCCGCGGTTTACAAGTGTGAAAGCAGAGAGCCTAACACATGTGCCCGAGGGCACGGGCCAAGTAAGGGTTGAACTTGATCCAGACCCGGGCAGGCCGACTCCAGAGCCCTCAGCTGAGCCAGCACCCTATACCAGCAAGTTGTTTATGTCCTCTCCTGAGCCTCAGTGTCCCTGTCTGCTAAATGGGGTTACAGTAGCACCTCCCCTCTTGGGGCATGAGGTGTCAGGGCCTGTGTCCCAAGCTCACAGTGATTGCCCCTGAAAAGGACCGTTGTTTTTACTTTCTGGTTAGGTCGTCCTAACTTCCACCGTGTAAGTGTCAGAGGGGCCAGGGGATGGGGTCAGAGCCGCGGGAAGCGACACCAGGCAGAGACGACTGTGGCGTCCCACGTCGCACAGGTAGAGGAGGGCAGGAAAGAGCAGAGTCACGGCTGCGGCCCAACCCCACCCCTCCCCGGTCGCACCGTGACTTGTCCCTCTCCAGGCCTCCGTTACCTCTTCTGGAGACTGGGGCCGTGAAAGTCGCCGCCCCACAGGGCGCTGTGAGGGGGAGAGAGGTGCTGAGTACAGACGGCCTTTGGCCTGGGTCGGAGGGCAGGGCGGGCAGCCGGAGGCGGGGACACGGCACCAGCCAGCTCGGGGCCTAGGTCGTGGAGGTTGGAGAGATACAAGGCATTTCTGAAGAGAAGCCGCAGGATTGGGGACCAGTTAGAAAGCTGGGAGCGGCTGTGGGGGACGCGGCGGGACGCGGCGCAGCTGGAGATGGTCCCTGAGAAGTCACCAAGGAGACCCGTGGTATCACTTAGCAGGCGGTGACCGCAGGAAATGGGCTGGAGGGTGGAGAAGCCGGGGCCGCGCCACACCCGCCCTGCTAGCTGGAGCGTCCGAGGGAACAGCTCGAGGGGCCGCAGGGGCCTCCAAGACAGACGTAAGAGCATGCTCGGAGCCTGCGCACGGCCGTGTGAGTGCCTCACCCTGGCCAGGGACCTGGAGAAAGGTCCACCCGCCCGCCCGCAGACCTGCCGCTAACTCGGGTCACCGGCTGAGAGCCAGTGCAGAGAGGGGCCGGACAGATGGGTTTGGGGCTCAGAGGAGCACTTTGGAGCTAACTCATCTACCAAGGACGGTCACTTCCCAGCTTCAGCCCCGAAGGCCCGAGCCTGCTGACCGCCTCCTGGACAGGCTTCTAGAACCCTCCATCCCTCCCTCACTGAACACAGCCCTGCGAAGGAGGCATGCCCTTGACTGCAGCCCACTGTGTACTCGGCGACAGGCCCAGAACGTTCTATCACCCTCTGCCCCACCTCTCGCCTCCCCCCCACCCCCGGACAGCCCCGCTGCTTCCTCAGTCACCGTGGGCACCCCACACTGTCAGAGAGGCCGGGGAGCCTGCCCAGGGTCCCACAGCAGTGAGCGGGCTGGGGTTTGAGCTCAGACCTGCTGGAAGGAGGAGCCGCCCCTTTTTCCTCCTCTCCGAGTGTGGGGTAACAGGGCTACCACGGGGGCCTGAGCCACGTAGGCTCTCAACAGAGACGCGCGGAGTATTGGGGCCGCACCACCAGCCGCCCCTCCAGCCGTCTGGGAAGTCAGCAAGATCAGCGTCTCCCTGTTACGGAAGAGAAAACACAGTCTGCTAAGACAGGGAAGCCTCGAGGACGAGCCCGAACGTTCTCTGACTTTTCCTCCGGGGGTCCGGAGCCCGAGCTGGGGTAGAGACAAGGCCTCTGAAGTGCCCGCCGGGTGTGATTTGGGAGCTGTGTGCCCTCTCTGAAACGCGATCGAGGCTGGAAGGCGCAGACCGCTTACCGCAGAGCTGACGTGGCCGGCCTTTCTCCGACGGAAACAGACCCTTCGCCCATTCGTTCCTTGTGCGTACACGTCCTTCACCCGATATCATAAGCTCCCGCTGTGTGCCTGCCTTGGGGGAGCGAGCGAGCGAGATTCGTCTTCGTGCAGGTCGGCCTGATCGGACTAGAATACGGGTGAATTTTGCAGCCGCAGGAGCCACGCTTTCTCCGGTAACCTGAATATATTAATTCCTTTATCCTTCACTACTTTAGGAGGTAGGTACTTGTAGCGTTCCCATTTCGATAACGAGGAAACAGGCCCAGAGAGGTGAAGTGACTTGCCCAAGGTCACACAGCAAGCGAGCGGCCTCCAGACCGCCCGGCTAAGGAGTCTGTCTGCAGCCTCTCCCAGAGCGGCCCACCGTGCCCTCCTGAGCCAAGCTGTGGAGGTTCACCTGCTCTCTGAACCATCCAGGCACCCGGGGCCGCCCCCTGAGGCCCTCCCCAGCCCCCCTGGACCCTCTGTGTCTCACAGACCAGGAGGCTCAGTT
>PITB01034856.1:0-12768 GCA_004024585.1 Paradoxurus hermaphroditus | reverse complement strand
TTTATTTGTCCAAAGTCAAACATCCACTCCTCTGGATCACCAGTATCTTACAAGCCTGGCGCTGGCCCACAGTGCTGCAGGAACGGGACAAAGAGATGATGTTACAGTCTGGTTTCTATGGCAACAGAGGAGGGGTAATGAAAACCGAAATGTTGGAAACACCCATTCTGACAATTGCGACATAATTCAGGTTATTACAAGGACGTAACTACCAAAGAAGCAGAAGTGTCATTACCCTGCAGCTCATGTCGGCAAAAAGCTACACGGCACATTTCTCTTGGTTGGGCTGCTAAGAGGAAGGAAACACGAAACACACACACACACACACACACACACACACACACACACACACACACACGCCTCGTTTTCTGCATGTAAAATGTGTGTGTTCTTTAAAAGCCAGTGGTTGGCTGGTTTTCCGGACATGATGTGGTTGAAGCTGTCATCGTAATGGAAATTCATTGCTGTAGCTATGGTAAATCGAGTTTTCTGCCTGTGCTGAATGCATTAGTCTAATGAGATGTTTGCAGCCGGAGAGCAGGGCTGCTGGAGACGAACTGTGAGCTACTAACACACGGGTGGAAGATTAGCTTTTGTAATACTCGGTTCGCATGTACCGAAAGTCATCTGTCTTCTGAGTCAACATTCCCGGCCTGGTAAAGAACCCGATCAGGGCTCTGGTGAACGAGCCGTAGGTAAGGGAGACGCACAGCCGGAGGGTGTGCCGTTGACCCGGGATTCCTTCTCTCTCCACCGTCAGCACGACAGGTTACCTGGTTCAGTCCATCTGGGTTGCATGCCTCCCTCCGCGGCAGTGCACGCGTGCCCTGTCCTAAAACCACTGAGGCCAGCAGGTAAACTCCAGCTCCTCCTACTCGAAGCAAAAATGTTTGATTTCTTAACCAGACCTCAGAGAGGAAGATGCAGGATAGAATTATATAGTTTATAAATTTTGGGTACGTACACATTCACTACTCTTTAACTGCATTTAAATATATAGAAAGTTGTTTCTCCCCCCACCCCGAATGTGAACTCGAATACCTGTGGGAGGGTTTTTTTGTTTGTTTTTTGCATGATGGTTTCGCTTTGCTTTCGTTTTGTTTTGTTTTTAATGTAAAAAAGTGTTATATGTCTTGGGATAAACGTATTTACTAAAATCCAATTATTAAAATTGATGTGTTGTGAACATGCAAGAGTACTCTTTAAAACTGAATTTTGTTATTTATATCCAAGATGGAATATTTTACATGTCTCTGTACTGTGTTTTTCTTAATTTATCAAGACACATGAGAATACTATTTACTGCTAGTTGCTGGTCCTGGTTAGTTTTGGGAAAAAAACCAGGTGGCTATGGAATGTCGGGATCAGTTTTCCCAAGTTCAAATACAGAGCCACCTTCTTCCCAGGTGGGGTGTTGTGTAACTGGAACGTGGCAGCACGAAGGTACCTCTGCAGCTTGCTTGCCGAGCTGAACAGGACAGTGGATGAGGGTGGTGTCGGCTGTAAGTCATTTCACTCGTTGAGGTGCTAAGTCAAAGCTCTTTCTACTACCTGTGATATAGTGGAGAGGTGACTCACGGTGTTGTCCCTGGATTCTATGACAGTACTCCAGAGGGTTAGACAATCACTAGCTTTCTGAGAAAAGTGGCTTTGGGTTGGTCTCGGACACTGTGGTACTTGAGAAAGTGATCCAGGCTTTTCAGAATCGAGACGTCGTACGCTCTTGTGTTTCCTTTCTTTTCAATCAGGGGAACCATTTTTGAAGAGTGCTTTTATTCTCAAGACTTAAAAAAAAAATTAAATAGAATATTTGAAGTGAAAGCATAAAGATAATTAAGAAGGAATTTACAGTGTGGTAAAGTAAACTCTCTATTTGTGTGGAGCATTTTTTGTGTTGCTTGGTAGAACTAACCTGAAAACATGACGGTGGGGGGTGGAGGGGGTGGGACGGTTATTTGACCAACAGCCACTGGGTGAAGATTACCTAGAAGGACAGTAGTGATCTTCTAAACTCAAATAAAACGTTAACGCAGGAACTTCAGTTTTAGGGAAGTTGTTTGGTGGCACCGGAATCTTTACCTTTTAAACCTATGTGTGACAGATATTTTTGAAAACGTAACTGTGTTTTCCTTAGCTCTTTAAATTGTGTATGTGGACAGTCTCTGTAATATTTTGCTAAGTGTATCAGTCAGCTCGCTTTATAGAATCACAAGTGCAAATCCCACAAAAACCAGTTCTTCTGTATGTAGCATGTTTCAATTTCTTTGTGTCGCCCAAATTACTTTTATTTGGCTGCCAAAAAAAAAAAAAAAAAGGTAAATGAACAATAATAGAGAGAATAAAAAACAATAAGAGAAACAAGAGTAAATCGCTTTCGGTCCTTTATTTGCTTTTGGTGGTGTGTTTTCAAGGCAAGTGAAACCAGCAGAAACAGTTTCACTTTCTGGTTCTTGGCTTCTGGGGGCCGGGGTGGCAGGGCTCTCCAGGAGCAGGTAAGGCCAGCAGACCAGCTGCTAGAAGTCAAGTCCACCCTGGGACACCCCGCGGGGCTGTCATTCCGCTGCCAGAACTTTTACACTGGAAATTCAAAAAAGTAATGACTTTTTCAACGTTAGGTAATATTTGCTTCTTCTCGAAAAAGTCAAGCGGTGCCCCAAAGCACCAAGATCGAATTGAAACATTTTAAAAACTTCAGATGCTGTGAAAATCACAAGCAGACTGCGTCAGAGCTCTCTCATAATGCGGTGGATTTATTTTTTTTTTTTTCATCTCAGTTTTGGGTCGCAAATACTTCCAGCAAATTTAAGGCAACGTTGCTGAAGTTCCCTGGAAAGAAAAGAAGCAATGCTCAGAGAGAAATACCCCTTCGTACGTTGGGGGAGAGCCCTTTCCGAGGGTTCTGCTGAGCTGCTGGCAGCCTGGGGCGGCCGGAGGGCACGTCGCCCCCACAGACCCTCGCCCTCTGCCCCCGCTGGGTCCGGGCGGAGGCGGGGCGGGCGGAAGCTCGGGACTCGCCCGGGGCGGGAGGGGAGGGCGGCCGAGCTCCGCGGGGCGCCGCTCCTCCCCGGCGTGTCCCGGGGCATCGCCCAGACGCCAGGTAGCCGGGGCGTGCCCTCCGCGCTGCGCGCGTCCGGGAGGAAGCGGGAGGCGCCGCGGGCCCGGTCCTGTCGGGCTGGGGGCTTCGGATTGCAAGCACCCCCCGCTTCAGTCTGTGCCGCTCCTCTGCCTTTGAGCCTTAGGCTCTTACTCGGGGATGGGGAGGGAGGGAGGAGCGAGGAGGGGAGGGGTGACTCTCTTCCCATTCAACTCCCGAAGGGCAGGGCGTAACATTCGGGTCTAACATTTTGGAGATGAAGTTTGTAAAAGCGGTCCCTTCGGGTGGCAGCACACGTGCCTCTTCATTTCGGTGGGCACATCGGACCCATCTAGCAGGGAGCTTTGTTTCAGTGCCTCCTTGGGCATCTTAATTCCCCGATCTCCCAAAAGGCTGGTTTGAGATTTACACGTCTTGAATGTTTTTGTTGTGTTGTTGTTGTTGCTGCTGCTTTGGAAGGCAGACGGGTGAGGAGAGAGGAGGGGGATTCGTAACTGTCCCTGGGAGAAAAAAACAAAAATCAAATGGTTTGGTACCTATATAATGTAACAGAAGCCACCACTGTGTCTAGTAAATTACTCTAAATTTTAATTAATGAGTCACAAAAGCCACACCATAAGCTTTAAAAATTACCCCTTTATCAATAAGGTGATAATTAACGTTCTCTGGAATTAGCAATTCTCTCAGCCCCGGGCAGTACGCAGCCTAGTAAGTTCTCTGGAATGCTGCCAATTTTAAACAATTGGTCTTTTGGCAATCTACTGGATTTTAATTCAAACATCTATTGTGATATTTTCCAGTGTGGTTCGAAGACAATTAGGATCACCAAAATCATGGTAAAATGTCTGATTGCAAGAATGGCTCCGAATGTTTGGGTTGCAATGGAATCTGTCACTTTCTCTTTCTTCATTGTTCTTTTCTACCTTTTGGCCCCAAACCTCTGCGTTTGCAAGAACGCCACACTCTCACTTCTGCTATAAATCTCTGCTAACGTCTCCGCGATAAATCGCTGTGGCCAATCCTGCATTCGTTGGTTCGTACATACTGGGTTCCAGTGCTCTGCCTGCAAGCCCACGAGGTCCTAAGCGTTTTTCATTGTTGTATTCATCTCGGTTTCTGTCCTGGCAAGGGTTCTTCCCTAGTATTTCTGCAAGCTCTCACCCTTGGTTTGCCAGATGCCGAGAGTTAGATTGGGACTTGGAGGAGAGGAGGTGCAGACAGGGCTGTTTGGGATATGCTTGTGGCCATTTGAAATTTGGCTAATTCTGACCTACACATGTTAATATCTGAAGAGGTACAGGAGCACTGGGCATTTCAGAGCAGCTGGCTCCACAATGACCCCCCCCCCCCCACTAACCCACACACAGACGCACTCCAGCTAGTCACTGGTGCGTGATGCTCCAGGACATCCTGATGAGGGATGTAGCTGGACAGCAAGTGGTAAGGAGTGCAAATCACTCCTCCGGAAGTCAGACCTCTCTGCCCTTCCTCTGGGTTCTTCGAATGTTAGCATTGGTGGACTCTTGCTTCATTCAGCCAAGAGCCTGGCCGAGAGGAGGTGCGGTGATAAAGTTGGCTGCCGGGTTCAGCCGGCAGTGCTGACGCAGCCGGGAACATCCTTGCCTTCAGGAAGGTGGGACGGAGGCGAGCAGCAGGCAGGGTTTGTGCATTTGGGAATAAATCAGCACTTTTCTATCAGAAGAGGCACTTGGCCACCACCGAGGAGATAAAACACCTCTTGCTTCTTGCAATGATCACTTGGTGGATGACTATCTCAGGACAGAGAGGCATTTGTTACCAAGTGGCAGTTCTCACTTTGTATTAAGCTGAAAAATCATTCCACTGAGTCTATGTGACACCCTGGAGTAATGGGAATATATTCTGAGATCCACATTGTAGACCACCTTGCGATTGCTCTTGTTACTTTTTGACCAGTTGTGTTTTATGGAGAATCTGGCGGCATAGACACGTGAACTCCTCTTTAGTCTCCGACCAACTCAGGTGTATCGTACCTCAATTTTTATTTGTGAGGGAGGCAAGTGTGCTTTTCTTTTGTGGTAGCTGCATTTATTGATCAGATAAATGGAACTTGGTCCCAGCGTTGCTGATTTTCAAGAATGATGGCACAGTCCTGTAGGCGGGCGATGCCAGCCAGCCCTTTGAGGAAGGGGCTTGGCTGAGGAGTGGTGGCCTTACTTTCTCTGTAAGGGCGTACAATTTAGAAACAGCGTGGAGTTGGCTGTTATGAGAAAATTGATGTGCCAGGGAAAAATAGCGTCAATGCTGTGCTTTGCAAGGTGGTGACGTTGTCTGGTTAGCCCCGTGATAGTGACTCAACTTTTGGGAGCTGAATAGTTGGTAACAAAAGCTTTGCTCTTTTGCTGTCTTATTACAGAGCAAAAGCCATCATTCTTTCAAAACAGAAGTATATAGCTTGAAATTAGTCCTACAGAAACATGCAGCCTTCTATGAGGATGGGTACTACACTTGGGAACGAACGCTGGGCTAGCAGAGCAAAGAATGACCCTTAGTGGGTCCTAGTCCAGCCATCGGAAAATGGCACTTAACGAAGAGGTACTGGGATAAAACCCAAAGGAGAGAGCCTATTCCATGCCCCATCCAACGAGTACTTAACTATCCCTCTCCCTCCTATATCCCCTGCTGCAGTTCAGAAGGGACTCAGTAATGGCCAACAGTAGCATATGGTTGTCAGCTTATAGACTTGCTGGGTCATTTCCTTTTGGGTTGAAAGAAAGGTTTCCTCTTTCCCCTTTCACATTTGTCCACAGGTCATCCTGGGACATCATCGTTCTGATGAGAAAACCAGGATCGAACACCAAGGAGTCTGTTTTTCCCTGGTGTCCAGAGCGGGGCCTGAGCCCTGTCACCAGACCAATGTTAGCATTGCAGCGGCCATATGCGAGGGTCTGCCCTGGACACAGCCTTTGAGCTGGCCTGGGGCTGGTGTCACGATTTTAATCCTGTTTGACAGGCAACTATGAACAAGGAAAGGAAGAACTGAAGAGAAAACCACAAGGTGAAAGCCAACTTTAGGACATTCTTGCTTTCCATTTTGGAGACAAGATTTGGAGGTCGTGCAACAAACAATTCCTTTGGGCCATTTCTAAATGATTACATTTCTCAACTATTACAAAGAATTAGGGATTATTCTCATTCTTTATGGCCTTTTGGAAAAGAGGCTGACCACTTTTCTTCACAGTCCTTTAGGATTTAGACCCTCACTATTGGGAAATTACGGTGATATCAAGGCTTAATCTAACAATTAGCTATTAAGATGTGCTGTTCATCCCAAAGAGAATAACTCAAAAATGTCCCGTGAGGCACTGGGCTCATCGATCGGTAAAGAACGCCACTCTGAGAATAGATTCTGTCATTTTTCAGTCTTGAGAAATGCGTGCCATTGGTTCATGCTGTTGCCATTGTTGGCCCCATGGGGGACTTTGCCATGAGATTTGGGGTCAGTACGGTACATGGTCACCTGCGCATTCCTCTTTATATTGGGAATTCTCCCTTTCAGATGCCACGAGATGTTCAAGCATACTGGGTCGTATCCCTTTCAAGAGCTCGTTTGTAAAAACGCTTCAAATGGAAAGCTATAGATCATTTTATGTTTTGGTGCACACATTAGAAAGCTAGAAACAGTGGGGGAGAAACCCCCATTGGTTCTAATGTCTGAAATCACCACCCACAGTATGAAAATATAGCACTTGTTTTGAGTGTTTGTGACATAATTAAGTACTTGACGGAAATAATGAGGGCAAACTGGATGGTGTGGTTGTGTTGGTGCCTGATATGGAAATGGTTAATTGGTCCCACAGTGAGAAAGCTTTACAGTTGTGCATTGCCTTAATGAGACCAGGTGAGTATAAACTCTCTCCAGGGAACTGAAGTTGTAAAGTCAAGTTGGGTGTGATGTGTGTGACAATGTGTGGAAGCCAATGACCTGCGATGGTATAGAGGACTGGTCTTTTATTTCTGTTGCCCTCCCTTTCAGCTAGAAGTCATGAACCCAGTCACAAATAAAGGGACCAAAAAATCTCTGTTAGCAGGGTAAGGAAAAAGGACATTCAGAAAAGTTTGTCTCACACCTGTTTCCAAATCAGCCCAAATCTCTGCTAAGGTCAAGTACTGAGTTTCTACTAATTGGCCTGAGACCAGAGTAATGTGGAATAAACTGGAAATGTAATCATTTAAAAAATATATTTCTGGGCACAGGTTAGGTCACTGTTTTTATGATCATATTTAACATTTTCATGCCTGAAGAAAAAAAATCCCATGGGACCAAAGACCTGGCTGTCCTTATAGATTTCCAGCTTACACAGTGTCCAGTTTCCTGGACAAAGTGAAGCAAAGCCAAGGCCTCATTTGGCCAACATTTCCTGTATTCTGCTTGTGTACTTGGTCAATTATCAGTTTCCAGAGGGTTTTAATTTCTCTTACCTGGAAATACAGATTTAGGACAGGATAAGGAGAATTTACATTGGGACCATGGAATCACTTAAATTCCAGAGCATTTTCTTTTTTTTTTTTTTCTTCTTTTTTTTTTGTTGTTATTTATTTATTTAATATAATGTATTGTTAAGTTGGCTAACAAACAGTGTATATACAGTATGCTCTTGGTTTTGGGGGTAGTTTCCTGTGGTTCATCGCTTACATACAACATCCAGTGCTCATCCCAACAAGTGCCCTCCTCAGTGCCCATCATCCATTTTCCCTTCCCCTGCCCCCCTCCATCAACTCTCAGTTTTTTCTCTGTATTTAAGAGTCTCTTATGGTTTGGCTCCCTCTCTGTTTGAAACTATTTTTTCCCCGTCCTTCCCCCCATGGTTCCAGACCACTTTCAAGCCCATTTACCCCACTGTGTAAGCTGGAAGGTTAAAATATAACTGAAATAATGAACTGGAGGGAACAACATCTGACATTTGAAGAGAAAAGTTGAAAGCCAAAACCTATACACTGAGAAGTAGTGTTGAAGTGATTCCTAGACTCTTAGATTGAATGGATTGTAAAGGCCTTCCTCCCAGGGTCAAGCCTCAGACTCTTCCCTAGTGTCTGCTAAGGATGCAGACAACACAGCGTCCATTCTCAAGAGGCTACCCCGTCTTCCATTGCTGGAAACTTCAATTGTTGGCAAGGGCATTTCCCGCCGCCCCAGAACTTGCCCTCACTTCCTCCTACAGTGCCTTCCTCCTCTAAGGGGGTACTTTTGTCTTCAGAGCTGTATAGAATAAATATAAACAGAACAGCATGGATTCTGAGTAAAAAGCCAGTTTAATGGCTACCGATGTGACCCAGGGCGAGTATGGTGGCAGCCCCAGACCCCCCTTCTTCCCTGAGGGGTGATATTTCTGGTCCCCACTGCTGAGGCCCAGTGCTTTGAATGTGGCAAGTGCACAATAAATATCTGTTGAATGAGTGATTACAGGAATGATAACGTCGGCATGGGTGGAGGCGGCACAGTGTTGTGGAAAAGGCGTGCACACGCTTTGGTGTCACCCCAACTTTATTAGATCATAGCATATAATATTGCAGAAGTTGTTGGAAAGGTTATATGGGATAATGTATATCAGCTTTGAAGGAAACAGTATATGGAAAAAGGCTATGTAAACTGTAAAGTGCTATCCAAGTGGTAATGAATACACATTCTCATTGAGCATCATAGGCTCAGGGCTGCTAAGAGGAGCACTAAACATGCTTTATCTCATTTATCGGACTTAAACCATACGGGTAGTTAATATGAGGGCTATATTTTACGTGTATGTATTTATTATCTTGAGAGAGAGAGCGAGCAAGGGAGAAGTGGAGAGAGAGGGAGAGAGAGAATCCCGAACAGGCTTTGCAGGGTCAGCACAGAGTGCCATGCGGGGCTTAATCTCACAAATTTGCAACCTGAGCTGAAATCAAAAGTTGGATGCTTAACTGACTCAGCTACCCGGGCTCCCCAAGAGGAGAGCTACTTTTACCTCCATTACGCAGGTAGGGAAATTGAGACTTACGTTAAAAAACTTGTGGGGGCTCACATGGCCATATGAAGTCTGCTGAGTCTTTCCTTCAGTTTTGAAAAGCCAATGGGGCGTCCATGTCTTTTCACCTGTGAGGGCCGGAGAGAAAGAGCTCTTTCATGCCTCGGAGCCAGCTGCTCCTGCGCAGCCCGGCTGGGCTGCTCCCAGGTCCAGCGGGTTCCAGAAAGGAAATGATTCCCTGGTGTTTCCACTTGGAAAGGCGTTTTTGATCCACAGCACACTTCTTTTAAAGCGGTAGGCTTTCAGTCCTGTCAGACTCAACCCTCGTTTTTATTGCCAATAGTTTTAAGGCCCTGTTTACAATCCCGAAGAGAAGTTCCCAGATAATACAGCCCACCCACACCCATAATCTAGGAAAAACCAGTGTCATGTTGTAACTGAAATATAAAGAGAAATAAAGGCAAAGTAGTTTATAATTACTTCCGGTGTGGACGCTCCTTTCTGGACACCGTATGAAGTCGTCAGGTGCTTGACATCTGCTACCTCCGGTGCAGCCTAAAATGGTGCTGTCGGCCACTCGGGTAACAAAGCCGGTGCCGCTGCTGGTGACATGATTTTCCAAAATGGTAAACAACCCTTGGAATTCTGAACGAAATAGAGAATAGTCTTCCCTGGCTTTATGTATTATTTATATTCCTGGAAAAGAAAGTATATCTTATAGCTAAGTAGGAATATGTTTATATGTAAAATGAAGTGAGCTGTAGGTTCACAAAAACAAGGTTTTCACTCATGTGACCATGTGGCGAGACAGCACTTCATCATGGGGGGTAGCTCCGTGTGCCCAGCATCCTTGGTCTCTGCCCCCGATGTACGGTAATGCTCGCCCTGCTCCCAACATTGTGCCAGGAAAAACCACATCCAGCACATTCCCCAAATGCCCCTCTACAGGGGGTGTTTTCACCACCGTTGAGCTCCTGTAGATCAGAGCATGCCAGCCCGCCATGAGTTCCACTTTCTCCTACCTCCCCAAATGCCTGCTTAGTTATAGTTTTAAAAAGATATTCCTGGGGGTGCCTGGGTGGCTCATTCGGTCAAGTGTCTGACTTTGGCTCAGGTCATGATCTCACAGCTCCTGAGTTTGAGCCCCACATTGGGCTCTGTGCTGACAGCTCAGAGCCTGGAGCCTGCTTCGGATTCTGTGTCTCCTCCTCTCTCTCTGCGTCTCCCCTACTCTCACTCTCTCTCTCTCAAAAATAAATAAACATTAAAAAAAAAAGATGGCTCTGTTCTGCCAGTTCCTTACATGATTGCTAAGTAGAGACATCTCAAATACTGCGGCAGGAATTTGGGCGTAACTAACATTCTAAGAAGATGCTTGTAGTGGATTTCCTCTAAAAACTGTCACTTTAAGCTTGAGAAGACGTTTTCTCTCATGTTTCGTTCTCTTTCAGATTATGTATAGATTTTATCATGATAAATAAAATAGATTTTATCATTTAAAAATACCTTCGGAAAGTCCTCACTGTTTTCTGGGTTTGCTTTAAAACATTGACAGTTACTGAGGGACCCTGATGATGCAAGCTTCGTACTAGTTATCCACACGACAGTCCTGGGATGGAATCCTTATTTCCCTTCACAGACAAAACCCTAAGATTCGGTGGACTTAAGCAGTGAGTTTAAGTGTCTCAAGGTCATCCAGTAAGTTCTGTAACTGAATTCAAAGGCAAACCCATGCCTTCGCTCCAGCGTGCCCGGCTTCTGTTTAAGTTCTGGCTCTATGGTACACACTTTTATCTGTGACGTGGAAATCCCATGTCTGGCAAGGTTTTCCTTGTTGACCACGTAAGCATGGGGCAAAGGAATAAACATGGCCACAGATTCTTTGACATTCCTTCCATGAAGTTGTGGGGTCTAATTCCCCTCTCCTTGACTCTGGGCTGTTCTAAGTGACTTGCTTGGCTCATAGGATGTGGCCGAGGTAATGTTGGAGGGCTGACATCAGAAGTCTTCCAGTTCCACTTGGGACTCAGAATGCTCACTCTTGGAGCCCTGAGCCAGCATATAAGAGGGAGACTGCCCCAAAGCTGCCATGCCGTTAGGAGCCAAAGCTCCGTGGAAGGTCCTAGACAAAAAGACATGAGGGTGGTAGGGGGTGGGGCAGAGAAAGAGGCAGGAAACATGGAGCTACTGGATGTGTGGATGAAGAAACCACCTTGGAAGTGGATCCTTCCATCTCAGCCTCCCCAGTGGATGCTCCACAGATCAGAGACAAACTGTCCAAGCTAGCCTTTCCTGAATGCCTGCCCCACAAAATGGTGAGACATAATAAGCCACACATTCTGTGATAGTTTTAAATGTAGCAACTGATAACCAAAACACATATGAATGGCATTCTTTCTGTCGTTTTGGGGATTGTGGATGATTTTCGATGCCTAAGAGTGAAGGATTGTCCACTTCAAAAGGAGGGTAAGATTCACTATAAAATAGAGTCTATCTCCATTTGCTAGGAATTGAAATGAGAGACATGTAATACATGTCTCCATATAATACAGTTACCATGAGAAGTAAGGGCTTTCAGGGGAACTGTCATTTTAATAAGTGCATATTTAATTTTACAGTTAGTATATGTATTTATGCCTTTAACAACAAATACTTGATTTGAATTTGTGAATATGACTTAAAGATGGAGTTAAAAATATATTTATTTAAATAGGCCATTTAAAGATTTAGTAAGTATTAAGTAAATATGGTATCGGAGGTGTATTAGTCAGGGTTCTCCAGAGAAACAGGACCAATGGGATAGATAGGTACGTAGGCAGATGGATATAGATAGATAGATGATAGATAGATAGATAAATAGATAGATAGAAATTTATTGTAAGGAGTTGGCTCACATGATCATGGATGCTGAAAAGTCCTAACATGTGTAGCAAGCAAGCTGGAGACTCAGGAGAACCAATGGTGTAGTTCAAGTATAAAAGCTGGCACACCTGAGACCCAAGAGAAACTGATGTTTCAGTTTGACTCCAAAGGCAAGAAAAAAACTAATGTCCCAGGTCAAAGGCCATCAGGCGGTTCCCTCTTACTCAGCTTTTTTAAACTACTCAGGTTTTCAAATGATTGGACGAGGCCCACCCCCATTAGGGAGGGCAAATCTGCCTGACATAGTTTATAGATTCCAGTGTTGAGCTCATCCAAAAATGCCTTCACAGATACACTGAGGATGATGTTTGACCAAATACCCGAGTATACCACGGTCTAGTCAAGTCGATGCATAAAATTAGCCACCACAGGAGGTATTCAGACATAACACAGTTTTCAAAAGTTATACACTTAAGGGATCTGAAGTTTGGTAAGCACTGCTTTGAGCCCTAGGCGGTCCATGTCTCTAGTCCAAGGGCTGGAGTTAAAATCCCGGGTGGTATTGCCCATTCATCCTTAGGGACATGATCCTCTGAGTCCTTTCATAATGTCTCCCGAAGCTATCCTTTGGTTTTCAGAGTAGCTTTTAGAGAAAGTCCCTGTTGGTGACTTTGATTCTGAGAAGTTTGACTTATCCTTTAGGTTTCCAGCTGCCCTCTCAGGAGTGGCCATTTTCCGGCATCCCACAGCTGACCCGCCATGTTTACTGTCAGTGCCTTGGGCTGCCGAAGGTTCTACGGCTGCAGTTCAGGCTCCCTGCTCGTTCCC
>PITB01034855.1:0-12773 GCA_004024585.1 Paradoxurus hermaphroditus | reverse complement strand
GTAAAGCACGGTCACAAACCAAAGCCATTTTTCAGCTTTCTCAAGGACTCTGATTATTTCATCTATACTCGATTTTTTTAAATGTCCCTCTAAAAATGTGTACATATTAGACTTTGGCTGTTTCAGGATTAGAAAACCTGTTAATATTGCGATATATCCTTATTTCAACAACCGCTTGTATGTACATGGGCGGGGGAGGCACCGAGCCCCTGAGCAGTGGAAGATGCGCGTACGGTTTCAATTCCCCCCAAATTTCACTACTGAAGGCCTACTGTTGCCCGGAAGCCTCATAACACAAAACGCGCATTTTGTGTGTTATATGTATTAAATGCTATTTCGGTATAATAAAGTCGCCTAAAGAAAAAAAATGTCATTAAGAAAATCATAAGGAAGAGGAAATTTGACAGGACTGCCCTGTGTTTATGTAAAACCGCCCGCGTATAAACGGACCCGCGCAGCTCGAACCGGCTGCCCAGGGCCGGCTTTATTTCGAATCCTGGCCCTCCCATCTCGCTGTGTTGCTTGCGTATGTTACGAGTCTACCCAGAACACACAAGTGCAAATTTTTAATGACTTGAATTCTATTCGTTATCTACGTAGAGACGCCCAAATTATAATATAACTTCCGCACGAATTGGGTTAAAAAACTCAGATGATCCCATAAAGTTATATGAACACTCAAATTCGTTGGATCAAAAGGAAGTATCATCGTAAAGGGTTCCTGAGTGAGGATTCCCCTGAGCTTCAATCACACCGGAGCCAGGCCCGCGGGCGGTTCCCGACGCCAAGGCCGCGGGACCAGCACGCAGCCACCCGCTGAGGGCGCGGGGCCGGCCGGGCTGTCAGAGGAAGCGGACCCCCATTCTGCTGTCTTGGGGTTTTTTTTTTTTTCAAGCCGCTGTGTATCCTAGGGTTTTTCCTAGTAGTAGAGCAAGAATTCCTGTTTCAAATTTACTTTTTCTTCGGAAAGAAAATTCGCGCCTTGACCCATTTGAATAAAACAGATTTGTCCCTGAACCCTAGCGTTTGGAATTAAAAAGTCACTTCCTGTTGCGATCCCGTTGGAATCCGGGTAGGCCTCTGAAAACTTTCATCCACAGAATCGGTATTTGGCGTGGAGGCGCAAGTAACGATCTCTTTATGTCTACGGTTAAATGTGGCCCTCTGTGTTTTTATTCACCCAGCGAGTAGCGAAAGGTGCTATTTTTAAATAGTCTTTCACTTAACAGACAGATTTATAAAAGTCTTTTTTTTTTTTTTTTTTTTTTTTTTTTTTGAGGGTCCCCGTCAGGCTGAGTCGGTGTCTCAGCTCTCGGGCCTGCGCGCGGTCGGGTGGAAAGAGAGCGCGTGTTTCCTTTAAGGACGCGGCGCTTTCCCGGCCGTGCGCCCAGCCCAAGGGGAGCATCTGCTGGCGACAGGGTCGAGCGAGCCCAGCCAGACTTGGGGCGCAGAGGAGGTCAGAATCTATTCTGCTGACGTTTCCGTCGCGTTCATTAAATCGCACTTTTCCAAAAGCAATTAAACTTTTAGGAAATACGGCACCGATTGGAACGAGAGGGAAGCTGGGTGCTTCCGGCGGGCTCGGACTGATAAGATCTGTCCTCGAATCCATCTCGGGCGTCCGCGGCGCGAGCCGTGAGCCGCTGGATCATGACTCCCAGGTCCCCCGCTCCCAAACGGCAGCTGCCCCGCTTTCGCTTGTGTGTAAGCAGAGGAGGGCCTCGGTCTGGGTTTGCATTTTCAACCGGCGACGGGCCCCCTCGGAGAACCGAGTCCCTCCGCTCTGTTTAAAGCCGCGTCTACAGGACGCGTTTGAGGAACCGCGGGAGACGCTGCGAAGCGAGGAGGCAGGTCTTCCGTCTCCCAGCTGTGGGAAACGAGAATCAGGGCTCTCATCTGAAATAAATGGAGCAGCGAAGATTAATTAAATCTAGAAAATTCTGCAAAGCACACCCCGGTCCAGGTATTTAAAGGAGCCCTTTCTATCACGTGCAGATCACCTGGCGGTGTTGAGCTGCCCGACAGGTGTAAGACCCCCTTCCGTGCCGTAGAGACCCCGGAAAGCAGGGTTTGCTAATGAATTCGGAGCAAGATTAGTTTCATTTGTCGTCCACGTGGTGAAGCGACAACAACAGAAAGAGACCTTGATCCGTCCGGGAAATAAGTGCTCCGCGGGCGCCGCGATGGAGACACGCTCCGCGGGCGGACGCCACGAGACCCCGGCGGAGGCGGGCAGGTGTCTCCACCGCGAACGCTGACCGTCCTGCTGCACCTTTTGTCTCCACGGCTGGCCCTCCCTCCCTAATCCCTCAGAGAGTTTGACCCTCCGGGCCGCGGACGCAGAGCCGTGCCTTTCGGCCGGAGGCCAGCTCCCCGGAGTCTTCACGCTGAAGGGCGAGCAGTCACCCACGCGGCCTCGCGACCGAGCCACCCGCAGCCCTGCCTCTTAGGGGTGCGAAGCTGGCCTCTTAGGGGCCAGAAGCAACGATCTTAAAATCCAAGAGCTGCCGGAGCGTTTCCGTTCTACGTCCCTTCCACCTTTAACATAAATGCTACTTTTCTTTGTTTCTGCAAATGCTCCATTCACTAAACGCTCCTTCTTAAGCAAGCATAAAGTCCCCTCTTTAGCACCAATATGAAATTTATGTTACCTGCTTGCTATTTTTGGAGATTTAAAATGTAACATTCCCTACTGGTAATTTTTGGAATTCAAAACAGCTAATAGTGAATTAGTGTGTGTGTGTGTGTGTGTGTGTGTGTGTGTGTGTGTACTTTATAAATACATGCCCACAGGGTGTGGAGAAGTCCCCCACACTCAGATTAATCCTTTTTTTTTTTTTTCAAAGATTTATCACTCTGCAGGAAAAAAAAATCTTCTGTGTTTGCAAGGGAGCAGGTTTACTTTGGGGAAAATCACAGACCTCTTGAAAAGCAGATCTGTCCGTCTCCGGCCGGAGTTCTGGGATGTGGTTCCTCGGTGCAGGTGGGGACAGGGGCTCTGAGACCCCGACGTTGCTGAGACCGAGCCAGTCGAGAAATCAGACACGGTAGCCCCCGGCCCCCTTCCTTTTAGATACAATAAACAGGTCGGGACAAGTTTAATCACCGAAGAGGGAGGCCTGGGAACCAAGGGAGGGCAGGCGTCTGCTCCCCCGTCTCTAGGTGCGCCCTCTCTCCTTCCCGTTCTCTGAAGCCTCGCAGGACGGATCAGACTCACACGTGGGTCGAGACCCGGATAAACGTTCCTCCTCTTTCTGAAAGGACTGTCCCTTTATTTGATGGTGGGACATTCTTCAGTGAATTATAGGATATTAATAGCTCGGAATAAACAATTCTCTTTGTGTAACGCAACATCTAACGGCGGGCACTTCTGTATTTCAGCGGAGGAGGAACATTTAATTGGAGAGATAGGGGTTAACTCAGGCTAACTCTATTTACAGAAACTTAGCAGTGTGGCTGCAGCAGGCGCTTGCCGGCCTGTTTTGCCGTCGTACGGCGAGCCTTAACGCCCAGCAGTTGGAATATTTTGTGAAGGACTTCCGTGCTTTTTCTTATTTCACTCGGCACTAACCTTTTTTTTTTTTTTTCAGTTTAGAAACGGCTGTAAGGAGGCCTTCTAAAATCTTGCTTTTACCACGTGGAAATGTGCCCTTTTGGAAATCTTATTTGCCCCTAATTAATAGTCCATTTTGCCAGCGGAGCATCGATTTAGAGATGATGTAGTTACATGAGGAAGAACAGAGTAACATAATGATTTTTGTTCTACGAATTGTTTAAAATTGTTCGCGTTATGAGGACACTAGCATTCACCCTCCGGCATTTTGGGAAAAGAAACGGGCGGACGTAAAAAGTGCTCAAATATTTCAACTGTCTTTACGACGTGGGCAGGTACAGAGAGCAACGACAAACACGTCGATGGCTTTTAAATTGGACACCGGACGCTTTCGGAGCATAACTTATCTTTCCACGCCCCACATCAGAAAAACCCAATTTCCTCATTCTGCTTTCCTTACGTAACCCTCTTCTGGGACACCGCTTCTGCGGCAACGAATCACCGCTGTTTAGACACGGAGACGCGAACGTCAGATTTTTATTCTAAATTCAGGTTCACTCATCATATCTAATGCCTTCGGAGCAATCTCAAATTGCCGCTATTACACGGGTCACTAGAAACCAGAGGTACGAACGCCAGTTTTAAAAAGAGAAAGAGGGGGGGAGAAGCGCTACTCAATTAGAGGGAGGCGGACGGTTTAATCAACTTAATTTGATCACGCGACGCAGTCTCCTTCCTCCCGAGCCGTCAGACGGCCGGCAGGCGGGCGCTCGGGGAGCGCGGCCGGGGCTCCGGGCTGCGTCCCCGCCGGCCCGGACGAGGCAGCTCGTGTGTCCCTCAGGCGGCGCAGGGGACGAGGAGCCTCATCCGCACGCGATCCCGGTGCCGCGTTCATTTCCCCGGGATCCCGGCTCGCACCAAGCGCGCCCGTCATCCAGCTGCTGCCCTCGCTCTGCTCCGCTCGCCAACTTCGTATCTGCGTGTCCCCACGTTCGGCGGCCCCGCTCCCACCCGCCCTCCTGTGATTCATCGGCCGCTGTCACACAGCAACACGAGGTGTTGCTGTTTCCAAAATTCACCTTCTGTGTGTCTGAGGCTCTGTGTAAGGATCGCCCTGCAAAAACACCTACATTTCTGGTGCTAACTTCTTTGGCTGTCAAACGCCTTAAAAAGAAAAAAAAAAGAGAGAGAGAGAGAGAGAGAGAGAGAGAGACAGGTCACGTGCTGATGACCGAATCCACTTGGGTGACTTAACAAATGACGGTTTATAGAGCCTTTTGAGTCTTCGGTTTCCCGAAGTTCCTTCCCTCTCTCCGTCCGGGGACCGGCCCCCCTCGCTCAGAACCCTGTCCTCCCGGTCACCTCTCGGGACCGGCCGAACTGGCACCGGCTCTCGATCCGGCCCCAAAGATGTTTGCATCGCAAGAACAGTTCTTGAAAAATTTCCACAAACTTGAGTCATTTTTACACACTGTGTATGCTCATTGTCAAAGCCTAAAAATATTTTCTCTGCCACATGCACTTCGTGCCGACGCAGGACTACTTTTAGGACAGCTACCTTCACGGAAGAGAGAAGGGCGCCAATCCCCGACAGGGCCCGTTTTAAGGATTAAAGATATACCTATGAAATTCCTCAGACGCGCCGCCCGGAGTGCAGCCAAGGGTTGAGGGCTCTCTGATACGATTCGAAGTGATTTATCTTCACACGTTATACTGATTCCATGAATACCACCTCTTCATCAACCGGCTCGGTGGCTACTGATTTTAAATAACCCTCAACCTCGCCTTTCCTATTTGGGGCTAAAATACAGAGCTTCTGGGACGTGCACGCTTCTAGTGCCTCTCGAGCACGGGGACAGTGCTCCGAGCACCTGGCCCGGACCGGCCCGTGCGCGACAGCCTCACGCAATCCCCCCACGGGCCACGGAGCCGGGGGCCGCCCCTCGGAATCCCCCGCGAGCCGTGAGCTAAGTGGGTACCGAGTTGACGAATAAGCTCCGTAAACTACAAGTGCCCCCGGTCTTTTCTGACAGCGAGCTGACACGTCTCCCCCGTGTCACACGCCGTGTGAGCAGCCGTAGCCACACGTGTACAAATTACACGGCTTCCTTGTCCTTTTCACTGTGTTTTTTTTTTTTCCAGCTGTCTGTGTTTCTCCTACTCGAACCTCAAATTTTGACATTTTTTTCCCTTGTACAGAAAATGCAGATTGTTCATAAATAATTTCTAAGAGAAAGTCCCGACGAAAAAGTGACACACGGAGAAAATGCAAACATGCCTCATGCCGGATCCTGATAAGAGAACGGGAAGAGATGGGTGGGGGGCGTGTTTCTCTGAGCCCCTTCTTTAAAGTTTATCTGGGAGAGGAATGCAGGTCCCGGGTTGTTCATACCTGGGACCAAGTGTGGTTTCTTTGGTTTGTTTTGTTTTGGTTTTTTATTTTTTTAGTTTTTAATTTTTTGGGTTTTTAAAGATCTCTACTACCTATGGAGACTGAAAATACCAAGGACAGGAAAATATTTGCTCTGGGTCATATTTCGTGGTAATGAAACCATTATATGCATCCCACACTTAAACTGTAGCTACAGTTTTCATTTCAAAGCCCACACATTATTTTGACAATAGTAAGTGACGTAAAAAAAAATCGTATCAAAGCCACTTCCGGAGTTTACACAGAGAAAACTGAGAGCTTTTCACAGCCCGGGAGCTAAAAGTTAAGATGCATCTTCGAACATCACCCTCGTTCATTAGAATAGGTGGAAAAATACGTGCCGTTGGCAAATGAGCCTCACGTTTATTCCGATTTATCTACTCTCACACGAGAAAGCTCTTTCTTTGTGCTCTAGTCGGCGGCTCTAGTTAGTCCTCGGAACCGCAGCCAAATTCCTTAACAACCGTCGATACGCACGTGGATTTAAAATTGTGACAAACACAGACTTTTAATAAGTGGATAAGCTTAAGAGCTGAGGCCATTCCACTCCACGGCTGTCGCCGAGATTCATGACTGTCAGAGCGTAATTTAAATTCGCCATTTTTCTTGGCAGAAGAGAAAAACAAGGGTTCACAGAATGACAAAACTGACCTCTTCCCAGCAAATCACCTATGATGCAAGTGATGAATTAACGTGTCCCGTAATTGCTATGTTTTCTCTCGATTTTTCTCACTTAACAGTTATCGTATTAACTTTTCCCTAAGATGTGAATATTTAGCCGTTTGAGCTGATGCCGTACCGAGGCCACGGTCCGCAGATGCCCCATGAAATCCCACCCCCCACACATAAAGCTACGGGCGCTAGGCATTAGCACACGCATACTCATTAGCCCTTACCACCTCAGTTTTGGGGTGCGAAAATTAAGAGACCTGGTCTATTCGAAAAAGCCAAGGCATGGAAATATTTCATGTAGAAATTTCACTTTGAATTGTTCTAGTTAAGTTTATAGCAAATGAGGTCTCCCTTCCTCCCTCCCTCCCTTCTTTCCTTCCTTCCTTCCTTCCTTCCTTCCTTTCTTTCTTCTTTCCTTCCTTCCTTCTTCCCTTCCATCTCCAAATTGGATGCTTTCTAAGCCAGCATGGCTGACATTTAAAGGTAAGAAAAATGAATTTGGAGGAAGGCTCCACTGTCCATCAGCTTGTATTTTATTTCTGTGGAATACTGTTTTACTGTGAAATATTAGCCCATACTCTTCAATTTTAATATGTACGTAGACTAAACAGCAGTGCTGGGAAACACCAACACTTAAAATTTACAAGATAAGGTTTCCTCTTTTAAAAGTTATATTCATCATTAAATTCTGTGATCTTCCCCCCCCCACACACACATCGCTGCCACTTCTCGTCGGCCTCGTTCCGGAAGGCACCCGCAGGTCCGTTCCAAAATGACATCTCCAGGTAACCAAGTGAGCAGCGGACAGCGCCGTGGCCGCTCTGCGAGTTAAGCCGGGATCACAGAATTCACCCCCAGCCGCGTCCCGGAGCCCAGGGCTCTGAAACCTCGCGGGGAAGCTGCCCGCGGCCCCGCGCCCCGTGGTCCTGACACGCGACCATCCTGGGCGACTGTGCGACAGCGGCATTTCTGTCTCCACGCTGCCTGGCTAATTTCTGTTGTTGGAAGAAGCCGGGAAGGGCTCTGGGGGTGTTTGAGGGCAGGGAGGGGGAGAGTGGCAGGAACTTCTGCCAAGCCACCGCAGAGGTGACGACCCTCTGGGGACCGAGAGCAGCCTCCCTCTGGCGTAGGAAGCTGGAGGAGGACCCGATACGTCTTAGTGGCCTCGGCCCCACTGTTCCGAGTAGCTCTGTGTTCACTCTCGTCTCCCCCCTTAAACCAACACATTTCGAATCATCTTAAGAGCCGAACTTTCTCCTGCAGACTCACGGCGAGGAGCTGCTGTAGCAAGTTCCTCCCAGGGAGACGAGCGAGGAGCAGGCGGCTGGGGAAGGAGCCCCCTCGCTCCCGGGACCGAGTCCCCGCGCTGGCGTTTGGGGCCCGGCCCCAGCCCCCGCGCGGAGCCCGGGGCTGCTGACGGAGGGCACTGACTTCAGGGCGGCGGTCCCCGCGGTACAGAAGCGACCCCCGGGGAGTCGGGAGCAACCTGTCACCCGCTGCTCTGTCTCCCTTCCTGGTTCGCAGCCTTTCCGCCACTCCCGAGCTGCAATGCCTCCTTCTCTTTCCAGGTTTTAATTCCTGCGCGCCCCCCCTCCCCCGTCAGGACCAGCCCATGCCGCCTGCCTGTCCTGGTGTTTACGGAACCACGAGCACCGAGCAGACCGAGGGGACACTGTCAGCCAATTTGGAAGCGTGGTCGCCAGCGTTCTGCCCACTCCTGCCTCCGAGGCAGTTTGGACGGAGAAGCTGGCACGCCGTGCGCTCCCGGGTTCTGGGGCCGCTGGCTCAAGCCACTGTTTCCTTTGGCACCTCGTGCCGATGTGGCCTCGGGGAGGGTCAGGGGCTGTGCGAGCCTGGAGGGGACTGTCCTCCGCGTCCCCTCCTCCTGCTGATGCCGCTCGCAGCCCGGCTGTGCGCAGCCCGGGGCTCTCTGCCCCCCACCACGGAGCTCGCAGGAGCCCCGGCCGCTACCCAGGGAGGCGAACTCCGGGGCGCTCCGCTCTGTGCCGACCCCCCTCCCAGCCCCCCGAAAGCGAAGCCGCGGGAGCAGGCGCACCCCACGCAGGTCGGCGGAGACGCCCGGAAAGCAGGGTCCTTACCTCTCCGCTTGGACCGCCGCCGCCTCCGTCTCTTGGACTTGCATTTGAGTTGGCCGCTCAGCCCCCCGGCCGCTCTGCTGGTCCCCAGGACCGAGGCCATGGCCGAGACCCGGCCGGCGCGGCCGGGGCGGAATCCGGTCTCCGAGCGGCTCCCCTTCCCGGCTCCCGCCGCCGCCGCCGCCGCCGAAAGCCTCTGCAACCGGGAGCGGGCTCACTTTTTAGGACGAGCCCTCGCCGGCTCCCGCCTCCTGCTGGCTGATTGTTCTCCGAGCGGCTCCCGCCGGGCTGACGGCCCGCCAGCCGCCCAGTGGCCGGCAGCCGCGCCGGGCGACCGGACACGGGCGGGAGAGGTGCGCCCCGCAGGGCGGTCCGGGCGCCCCCCTCCCGGCTCCCCTCCCCGGCTCCCCTCCTCCTCCTCCTCCTCCTCCTCCTCCTTCCCCGGCGGCCTCTCCAGACCCGGGCTCCCAGCGAACGCAGGGCTTCTACTTTGGCACCTCTGCCTAGTTGTTTGGCACCAGCCACTTTGAAGCCAATCACGCAGGGAGCTTGTCTATTTGCTGCTGCAAAGTCTAATTAGGTCCAATCGCAACTGTCTTCTGGCTCTGACATCAGCACCGCCAGCCCTTCGCATCCCTGTCAGCTTGCAAACTCAGCTCCCGTTTGGACGGATGGAGCTGCTCAGAACCCGGGGGGGAAGGAAGGAGGCGGCACGGGAGGGAGGGGACCGCAGACCCGGCTCCTCTGGGAGCAGCCAGAGGGGGCAGCTTGCGGGAGCGGTCCCCGCCCCGGGCCCCGGGCTCTGGGCTTCCGGCCTCAGACCGCAGACCGCGCGTGGGCTCTGCACGCTCCCTCCGAAAATGCCGTGACCGTCTCTCCAGGCTAACAGTTTCTAACTAGTTAATTCATTGTGTCAAGGGGAAAAGCTCTCTCCAAGAAATACGGACACCTCACCTCCTCCGAAAGGGACTAAGATTTGCCATTCCCCGGAAGACAGCCTCTTAGGGGTATTCATTTTTCGGAGAATGCGTGTTTGTCTGTTTGCTTGTTTGTTTTCTTGGGTTTTTTTTTTTTCCCTTCCATACGTCTCGGCTGTTCCCTTTGCGAAAGAAATATTGCATCAAGACAGAGGTGTTCGGATCCGAGTCTGATTTTTAAGGAGAGGGATTTTAATGGGTTGCTTTATTTAGGTAACAATGAAATGAAATGTAGGAGGGCTTGCATCTGATAGTTTTATTGCCAAATATAACATTCGGATGAAAGAAAGTCGTATTTACCGGGAGACGGATTGCAAATTGAAATAGTTTTCGGCAATTTTTTTCCAGGGCTATCCTATTGTTTCAAGACTGTACTTATGACGCTGAAAATCTGATGTCATTTGTAAGAAGAAAAATATCCAAGGTGTCATAATTGCCCTTTGCACTGAAGTCTCGTAAGCCATTAATTATAATAGTCATGGTTTGGAAAAAAATCCACTGCAAGGTCATCAGCAAGTGCTATGTTTCAGATGTTGCTGTGATTTGGGTACGTAAGTATTTCTATAGTATTTACTTCTTTCTACACACCGTTTCCATGCTCTCTATCGGCCTGGAAATTTCTAGATAATTTTCCATTGCAAGAAAAGATCACCCCTCTAGAAAGCATGGGAAACAACGAGGATGTGGCATTCCAGAGGCGTCGCGTGCCGAGCTGGTGAGTCAGAGGCCCTCGTGTCAGTGGTGACGGAGAGGAGCACCCCCGATCCCAAATCCTAGCTCCCGGCTCTGATTCTGGGGAAACACGCTGTGCCTCGGTTTTCCCATCTGCGAAACGGCCGTCACAACCGCGTCAGCCTCCTGGCTCCGTCCACACTGGAGCACGCGGCTGGCGCGCGTTAGTTACTCTGTGATCGTTCAGGAAACCAGTCCGGTGAACGCTGTGGGAAAGGCGAGCATACGATCTGGGTGGGCCCCGGAGAGGAGGAACTGGAGGAACCGTCTGGCCCTTTCCGTTGACGACTGCAGTGACGGCAGGCCCCTCCTCTGTGTCCCCACTCCCCCAACGGCACAGCTGAGTGACGGGCCGGGCCGTGGTCCGGATGCAGGGGAAGCGCGTGGCTCGCCCGCCTGCTCTCTGCCCACGGGTGGCGGTTGAGAGCACCGGCCACAAGCACAGAGGCGGCCGCAGGACCCTCGAGCTCCCGAGCTGCCCACAGCCCGCCGGCGCTGCCCCAAAGGAGCCCCTCGCGGCCGCGGCAGGAAACCGGGCCCGGAGTTGGGAAGCCGAGGCCCTGCAGACAAACGCAGTCGCCGTCCGGGCCCCTCGCCTCTCGCGGTGGCCTTGCTCGAGTCCCAGCATCGCACAAGGCGGAGACGCTGCCCGTGGACACGCAGGCGGTGACTCCCATTTCGTGGAGCTGGGGTGGGAAAAGCAGGGGACACGGCCACCGCCTGGGCGTGGGGCGGCCGAATCGAAACCTGGGTGTTTAACACGTAGGGTAGATTCTGATCTGAAGGTCAGTGAAGATAAAAATCTTGGCCAACCGTTACCTTCTGGAAGTTCCTCCAGTTGGCTAATTTGTTTGTACCGCGGTGCAGTGTCTGCCCACGTGGCCGTAGCGTGGGTAGGTCTGTGCCGTCTTGTCCGAGGTCACGTCTGCTGAGGCCGGAGCAGAGGTGGAGCCTCGGAGAAGTTGCCTCTCGTCGGAGGGAAGGCTCTTGAACAGGCTCATGATCGCAAACACTTTCACTCAAGGGCGGCGAGAAGTGAGCGGCGTTCACCTCTGTCATTCTTCTCCTGAGCCTCCCGGCTGTTCTTCTGTCCCCAGAGCGCTCGGGCACCGCCGGGTAGCCTCACCTGACGGCAGAGGCGGAAGAGGAGCAGAAGCCGATGTCACCCAACCGCCGGCAGGGGATGGCACTGATGTGCGTCTTCGGCCGGTTTGAGCCGGTGCCTGCCCTTCCCACGAACAAGGACCGGGAACCAGCCTCCCGGGAGGTGCCGGGCGGCCCGGAGTCCCCTGTCAGCCGGGGGCTCCACAGAGCCTGGAGGGGGGCGGAGGAGGCAGCTGGCCTCTGTGCCCGGGAGGGGCCGGGCGGGGTCCCCATCCGCTCCTTCTCGGTTCACCTGTATGGCTACTTTGCGTTCGAGCCTTCCCTGCCGACCTCTCCGCAGACCCTAGGGCCCACGAGGGACGCCGCGTCCCCGCAGCGCACGGCGGAGGGCGCTGAGCCAGGCGCACACGTGTGTCCGCGGGACTCGTGACCGCGGTGGCCGTTTGCTCCAGGTACAGGACACAGTGGCCGTTTTATACCGCGTCTCGTCTGACGGCCACAAAGACCCGGTGAGAGCAGAACTGAAAACGAATTGCTTAACACACGAGGAAGCCGAGGCTGGGAGACGCGAGGGAAGCTGCCCAGAGTCCCCAGGGTCAGCCTGAGGGCCCACGCGGGGTCCTCCCCGAGCCAGCCTGTGACGTCTGCCACCGTGCTCTCCTAGTTTTCCTTCTAGCGTCGGACGCTGGCGAGTTTCGTGAACTCCACAAGCCTTCTCTGAGATACGTGGAAACTGTTAAACAGCGACTCTGAGCCTCAGTGTTTACGTGTGTGTATGTGATTTATGAATATAGAGGGTTCCGCAGAACACATAAAGACCCGGGCCTGCATCTATAACGCCACCTCTGTGCTGGCGTCTCTAGCGACATGGGTTCTACGTACTGACAGGGGTCTATGGATCCCGAGATACAGACACGCACGAGTAAATGAGTCAGGAGCTGTGATGCCCGCCAGGTCCAGGTACACCTGCAGGGTCCGCGCAGGCGACCTCACCCCCGAGTCCGGGTGCACCTGCAGGGTCCGCACAGGCGACCTCACCCCCGAGTCCCGGTGCACCTGCAGGGTCCGCACAGGCGACCCTCACCCCCCGAGTCCGGGTGCACCTGCAGGGTCCGCACAGGCGTCCTCACCCCCGAGTCCGGGTGCACCTGCAGGGTCCGCACAGGCGTCCTCACCCCCCGAGTCCGGGTGCACCTGCAGGGTCCGCA
>PITB01034854.1:0-12772 GCA_004024585.1 Paradoxurus hermaphroditus | reverse complement strand
TTTCACCAACAAATCTCCCCTTTTTCCTCCAATTTTTTTTTATCATGGTAAAATACATATAACATAAAAATACTGTATTAACCATTTTTAAGGACACAGTTTAGTTATATTAAATATACAGCGGACCCTTTAACAGCACAGAGTCGAGAGACATTGACCCCCTGAGCAGTCAAAACTTCGTGTAGAACTTTTGACTCCCCGCAGATCTTACCTGCTAATAGCCTTCTGTTGACTGGAAGCCTTAGTGAGGACATAGCAAGTTGATTAACATGTTTCGTATGTTACACGTATTGCATACTGTATGTCTACAACCAAGTGAGTGAGAGAAAAGGAGATATCATTAAGAAAATCATAAGGAAGAGAAAATTCATTTCCAGTATTGTACTGTGTTCATGAAAAAAAAAATCCGTATAGAAGCAGATCCATGCAGTTCAAACTCATGTTCAAGGGTCAACTGTATTCGTAATATGCAACCATGACCACCTTCTCTCCTCACAGCGCTTTTCATCTTGTAAAACCGAAACTCTATACTCATTAGGCAGGAGCTCCCCCTTCCCTCTTCTGCCCAGCCCCTGGCTACCATCATTCTGCTTTCTGTCTCTGTCAAGACTACTTTCTACTAATATTCATCTATTTGGTCTCAGGGCTTATACAGTTATGCTTCTCCCTTTTGTTGAGAGCACACGGTTCAGTCGGGAGTCTGATGTGAGTGGTGTAGAGCACTGTACGAAACTCATTTATCATCTGCTAACGACATTGTTATTACTGTTCTTTTTTTTTTTTTTTTTTAAGTTTATTTATTTTTGAGAGAGAGAGAGAGAGCGTGAGCTGGGGAGGGGCAGAGAGAGACTGAAAGAGAATCCCAAGCTTGACACAGGGCTCAGTTCCACAAATCGTGAGATCATGACCTGAGCCAAGATCAAGAGTTGGACGCTTAACCCACTGAGCCACTCAGGTGCCCTTGTAATTACTGTTAATAAAGTTAATATCAATGTCAGAGTTTTCCTTTCTAGAATCGCTTGAATGGGGAAGGATAAATGGTGCAGACCATTTTCACGCTTGGGAACCGAGCGGAAACACTGCTTCACTCTGCAAATATTTCCTGAGAGCTCCTCGTGGTCCAGGGACTGTGCTGGACGCTGCAGATGAAGAAGTGTGCAGTACGGCGGTTGCAGGCTAGCGGGCGGGGGGCAGGTGGACAACAACGGGAAGAAAGGGACACTGTTGCTGGGGCGGCCCTTGCCGTAGGTTGGATGGGACCGCAGAGGCGTGTGGTCGGTTTTGTGGGGCGATGATGGTGGGAAGGGAAAGATCGTGGTCATGTCATGTTGGTGGTGTGTTAACCCATGAGCAAAGGCCTGGAGGCTAGAGAAAGGCTGGGGCTTCCACGGAGCCACACCGTGGCCCGCTGCAGCAGGAGTTGCAAAGAGAACGTGCCTGGCCTGAAGACTTGCACATAGTAGGCACTCAGTGAATATAGTAAATAAATGAGTAGGTAACAGTGGCATGGGTCGGTAGGGGGGGCTTGAGACTTTGAGAGAGAGGCAAGATCATGGAGGGCCTTGTGTGCCTTGTTGGGACCGTGACGGCATAGAGAGGTGGCCCCGGGGTGGGGGTTCTCTAAGCAGTGCAGAGGGAGAAACTGGCAAGTGGAATGCCACCATCTGGGTGATGGTTGGAATGTGTGAACACGATTAAGTTGAATGTATGTGCTGGAGAAAGTTGGGAAGTGTGTGTGTGTGTGTGCGCGCGCGCGTGTGTGTGCACTTGAGTTGAAATATGCATGTGTATGTTTGGGTGAATAAGTTGGAATGTATGTGTGCGTGTGTGTATGTGCAAGTGATTTCGAGTGTGTGTTCGTACGTTGGAATGCTATGTGTGTTAGTGCCTGGGAGCGCGCGTGTGTGCATGTGCACAAACATGTGTAAGTGCAAGGGAGCGGTCAGGAATGCTTTCTGCTAATACTCATTTATTTGGCCGAAAGGCTCGCGAAGTTATGCTTGTGCCTCACTTCTGATCACATGCTCCAAGTCACATGCGGAAATGGGCAGAACAGCTCAGACCAGTGATTCCGTCCTGACTCACACTAAGCCGCTTCCAGCCAAGTGAATTAATCGCTCCCTCCTCATGCTCACACAGCACTTTCCTCTGCAACACTTTTCACACCGCTGTTCTTGAGGCTTCCTGTAATAGTTTCCCCCTTGCTAGCCTGTGAAATCCTTAAGGATGGAAAAGCGTGTCACTTCTCTTTCCGTCCCCAGAGCCTACCTTTTCCAGGCACATAGTAGGTTCTCAGCTAATGTTTGTTGAAGAAACTAAAGGAAAAGCAGCTGTTTTGTAACTTATGTACCCAAAATTGGCTGGTTTCTTAGAAAATCTCATTATGGCCTCCTTTGGAAACAACAGTAATAATGGTTACCAATTTTGAAGAACCTACTATGTGCTAAGTACAATGCCAGCTATGCTATCTGGAATGTTTTTAAAAAAATGTTTATTTGTTTTGAGAGATGGGGGGGGAGGCAGAGAGAGAGGGAGAGAGAGAATCAAGCTGGTGCCACTCAGTGCAGAGCCTGATGTGGGGCTCAATCTCATGACCGTGAGATCATGACCTGAGCCGGAATCAAGAATCGGATGCTTAACCCACTGAGCCACCCAGGCGTCTCTTATGTACAATGTTTTTTAAAGTCCCTGGAGTTTCAGAAATCCGAGGAGCTGAATATTATCAACTGCCTTCTCCAGGTGACACAGGTAGCTTCTCTAAGGTGAATAACTTGCCAGATCACAGCTAGAAAGTAGAGAGCTACAGCCGGAGGCAACGCCTGGGCCTTAATTCACGTGCTCCTCATCCTGCCATTCCCCGTGGTGCCCTTACCCTCAGCTCTCTCTTCCCCGCACAACGGGACAAGTCGCTTCATTTCCTGTAAGAAATAAAAGGGTTTAATTTGGTCAAAGGGAAACAGCGTTTCCTCTGTGCTCAAGGGGGTTTGGCCAATCACAGAAAGGGAACCAAAACCAACATTATCCCAGAGACATGGCCAGATTGGGTTAGCGCCAGCCCTGGATGCTGTGGGCTGGGTCCCAGGAGTGCAGGAAGAATGATAATCGTTCGGTTGAGATCCAGTCTCATGGTGGCGGGTTGAGGATAGAGATTCCCTTTCCCTCAAATGTTTGCCTTTTTCTTTTCTTCCCCAAGGATCTAGACAGGATGTTTTCTACCCCCCGGGGAGCCACTTCCCAATCCTACTGTTCCTGGGTTGAAAACTTCAAATTTATTGTGGGTTTCCTATTTCCAATTGTGTGTTGGTGACTTTGGTGGATTTAGACAAAAGGGTGAGGCATTTCTGTCTCCAGGTTGCCTTGCATATATAGTTGGTATTCTATTTCTATTCTGTTTGTTGATGGGTTCTAATTGGCTAGTTACTCTTTGCAAGGCTCCGTTCATGGATAAATGGCAGTTGATCTTTGCCGTCTCCTCAGCTCTTTTCCAAATGGGTTTCTCATTGTGATGGGCAACCCAGGGAGGCGGAGGAAGCACAGAGGGGCTTCCTGCAGAGACAAGTGGGAGCATCCGAGGGAAGTCTTATAGCCGGTTCCTTCCTTCCTGACTCTTCTACGCTCTCCAGCTTGGATGATTCATCCACCCAGTCTTTCTATTTAGCATCTTGGGGCTGAAGAGCACCTCCCCGGCAGCCTTCTGCTGTGGGAACCAGGCAGAAGCCAGCATGGGGGTTATGAATTTTGGGGAAGTCAATGATTTCAGGCCTCCTGGAAGGTATCCTACTTCTGAAGTCTCTTCCTGGATATTATCTTTATTCTCTCAGTTTTGGGCTTAGATCTGTAGATACGCTGTTTGTCGCCTCTCTCATTTCATATTACTTATGTGCTGGGGCTTTGACAAAGGTTTCGTGCTGGTTGTTGTTTATTTTTAAAAAAGTTTATCGAAGGGAAATCCCCAAACACCTCTTTCATAGGCCCCGGGTCACGGAGTTTTGGACAACCTGTAGGGAAGGGGGAGAATGAATTCGGTGAAACCTGAAGTCAGTGAAGTTCACTCTTCTGGGGAGACACTGGGTTCTGCACACAGATCTGTCCACAGAGAATAGCACTAAAGAACATGGCGCCAAAGCCAAACTGGGAGTGAGTTCAAGACTCGACTCTCCTACCTTGGTTGTCTGACCTTGGGCGGGTTAAGTAACTTCTCCGAGCCTTAGTTTACTCATACATAAATTAGTTATAATATAATTCCTACCTCACAAGGTCGCTGTGAGCATTCAGTGAAGCAATAGATGTAGAACACTAAAAGTAGTTCATGATACGTAGTAAACACTCATTACAAAGCTATTATTAGGGGCACCTGGGTGGCTCAGTGGGTTCGGCGTCCTACTTCGGCTCAGGTCATGATCTCACAGTTCATGGGTTCATGCCCCGCGTCAGGCTCTGTGCTGACAGCTCAGAGCCTGGAGCCTACTTCGGATTCTGTCTCCCTCTCTCTCTGCTCCTCCCCCACTCATGCTCTGTCTCTCAAAAATTAAATAAACATTAAAAGAAATTTTAAAAAAAGCTATTATTAATACTTGGTTGCTAAAGGTCTATCCTCCCAGGTGTGTCAACCTCTCTCAAATAAATCCTCTGGGATTTAGCATGAGGAACCTAGGCTTGCAGAAAGTTAGGGTGGGGCAGAACCTTAGAGATTGTCTAATCCAAACACCTCTTTTGTAGATGAGGAAATGTAGGCCCCGGGCCACAGAGCGAGTGACTGAGCCATGAGAAAAGAGTGGCCAGTCTGCTGCCCGCCCTCTAGGTGTGACCTCACGTTTCCCTGTAAATCCATCTCCCATCAGGCACTTGTACAATTTCTATAAACGTCTCTCAGATAACAAAGAAGGTTGAATTCAAAGACCAGTGAGGTGAAGAACTGCCCGGCCACTGGTCTCCAGCGTGGTTTTGGTGAGGGGAGTCCAGTGGAGTCTGAGAGACCAGGAGACCCATGGGTAAATGAGAGGTCTTGGGGTAAAGGTGATATGGAATGAGAAACACAAAAATTCTTAGAGACATAGATAACCTCTTATTTTTAAATCAAAGACTTGGGTAAAATGTTGTCATGATGCTTCCTGCAATGCTGAGGTGCGTTCTTAACAAGAGCAACACTTCCTAGCTTCTTTCTTTCTTGCCGAAGGCCTCAGTTCGTTGGCCTCAGACATAATTAGAATGACATCAGGAAAAATGGATTCCTTTGAAAAAAAAGTGTAAAAATAATATAGTCCAACCTTTGAGAAAGTTTCTTTTCCGGGGGAGAGAACTTTACTCAACATCCTATCAGCTTGAACACATTCCAGTCTTTTCCTATAAACACAAAGTTTTATAAAATTAAAATTACAGAGCTAAACATTTCTAAGAAAATGCAAGTCTTGTTCTTGGTTCAGTCAGGGACTTGCTGACTCTTCTCAGGGAAGTTAGTCTGGCTTCTTTTGTGGGAGGAGAGCATTGCCTCCTTACAGATGTGAGCATTGGCATCTGCTTCTGTGATGGAGTGTGGTAGAACGGACAAAATATGCTCTGGAGCCAAAAGGTCTGGACTGAAACCAGACTTGAAGCTGGAGCTCTGCTTCCCCATTTGTTGGATGACCTTGAGAACGTGTCTTAACCTTTCCGGATCCGTTTTCTAGCCTTTATAAGACAGATCACTGCCACACGGAGGAAGCGTATGCTGTTTAATGAGTACTGTGCTCAGCCTTGATGAAGGCGAGAGGTTTCCAGGGACTCACGCTAAAAAATCTCATCTGTATGGTCTTTCACTTCAGTTTGGTTGATTGATTGCTGCAATTTACAATTATGGATTGATGGAGAATCTTTGTTGTTTTCCTTGATGCTGGTTCCCCGGGTCCTTGCCTCTCCACGGTGACAGGGGAACTTACCAGATTATTATATCCTTCTATTTTTATTAATCAAACCATCCGAGCCCACCTTGATCCCAGGAGACTCTGCATGGATGGTGGGGGTGGTAGGAGAGTGAATGTTCCCAGCCCAGGGATGTTCACAGCTGAAGGGAGCCACGACTAGTGTGCGGAACTCTGCTTCTCTGCCCTGAATCATCTTATTGGCTGCTTCATTTTTAAGGGAGGAAAGTTAATTTTGGGTCCTCTTGAACATTCAGAGGACTCTTGCCTTATCCAGAACAGCCTTGAGCTATAACCTCATGAGGCCCCTGATGCGTCTGGGTGTCTGCTTTGGACCAGACCCAAGGTGCTACCCTGTGTCTTATCCACAGTGAGGGTGGAGGGCGAGGAGGGTCAGTGTTTATCTTGGTGGACCTCACTTGGGCTGGACACTGCTGCTTTGTTGGCTCTGGCTGAAGTATACTTCTCCTTTCTTAATTGACTAGGGACTCTCCCCCAGGCACTTGGTCTGCCAGTGATTTTGGCCCCTACTGCTCAGGCCCTTTGAGATCATAAGGAGAGCATATTTCCCTCTCTCTGCCCCAGCCCTTGCAGCAGTTAGTTATGACTGGCATGTATGGTTACAAGAACCATCAGACCCAAGGTCTAGCCAGTGACCTGGTACTTTACTTCTTTCCCTAGCAGGGAAGGCTCCCTGAGCAGGTGGACTTGTTAGAATATGTACGGCCTGTGCCAAACAACTCCAGTGACAGGAATTAGGCGGCTTGTTTGCTGGCTAGCCCAGGCTAGCGAAGCATGGTGGGTGTAAGAAAGCATGCAGGAGCCAGATTGGGTTTAAATTCCGGCGCCACCGCTACTCGGACGTGCTAACTTAGGCAAATGCGTCTCAGCTTCCTAATTTCTAAAATGGGTATGTTTCGAAGGTTTTGTGAATATTGCGTTAAGGATTAAACAAACTAATATATTAGATTGAAACACCGTAATTGCTGATGTTTTAACTGTTTTGAATCTATAACATAACAAAGATAGCAGAGTGCCCTAAAAACATGGCTCCACTATATGGTGTTTGCAAGAAATTCACTTCAAATGTAATGATAGAGTCATGTTGAAAGAAAAAGGATGAAAAAAGTTATATTACACAAACATTAACCAAAACAGAACAGGAATGGCTGTATTAGTAGATGTGAAAATCCTTAACAAAAAATTAGTGATTAGAATACAATAATGTATAAAAAGAATTGTATATTATGACCAAGCGGGATTTATTCCAGGTATGTAAAGATGCTTCAGTATGGAAAATCATAGCATCATATCAATTGATACAGATATAGCACTTACAAAATTCGAAACCCTCTCATGATAAGCACTCTCAGCAAGTTAGCAGTAGAAGCGAGTTACCTCAACTTGATGAATAGCATTTATAAAAAGTCTACAACTAACAGCACCGTCATTTGTGAAAGACCAAATGCTTTCCCCCCAAGACGATGCCATTTATAATCACTCAAAAACACTTAAGTGTAAATCTAATAAAACTTGCACAGAACTTGTATGCTGAGGGGCACCTGGGTGGCTGAGTCGGTTAAGCGTCCAACCGGTTCAGGTCTTAGCCACTCTTCTTAGCCTTTTGATACATTTAACCCTTGCAGCATCTTATAAAGAAGGCTTTGTTATCATTCCCATTTTGCAGATAAGGCAACTGAAGCAGAGAGAGACTGCTATTTGCCTAAGGTCACGTGGCTATTGGTGGCAAAGCTGGTTTCATATCCATATAATGTAGAATCTGTATCCTGGGCATTCAATTCAGCACCCGATGGTGCTAGACAAATAACTAAGGAGGAGAGACTGTGTCCTCTTCATCTTCTTTGCCCCACAGCTCTGTATAGGTCCTCAGTAAACATACGTGGTTCTTGATGATGATGATAAACATTTGTTGGCTTCTATTGATTGCAGCTTCCTGTATTGCTAAGAGTGTGCCAAAGCTGACCGTGATAAGCTTTGTTTTCTTTTGTTAATGTTACCCACAGAGGTGAAGGTTCTGCTTAAGGGGCACGGGAAGGCTCCTGACAGGGTGGAAAGTGGGAAAATCCAGAGCAAGAGGAAGGCAATGAGGCTGTCAGGCTCTGGGCTATTCTCGCCTCTCCTCTGCCCACCATTGTCTTCATTTCATGACTGGTAAGGTGGTCTTGCTGGGTTCCTGTGAGACAGAGTTGCACCTCTCTGATGTCCCTTTAGCTGCCCTCAATATGGTAGAAGGAAGCCGAGGCAAGTCATTACGTAGACCAGGAATACTGACGAGGGTTTGCTCTTTCCTGTGCCCCTAGTGCGCTTGTCCTAAGTCTAAGAACAAGCGTGGCCACCGAGGCCATAAAGTGGCACCACTGCTTGCTTTCCTGTCCCTTGCCTCTGGAAGTTTGGTGCTGACGATGTGGACTTTCCCTGGCGATGTTGAGAGCTCATTGATTATTTCTGCGAGTGACCCTGGTGGAAAAGCAATGTCGCTCCGTTTTGAATTTTGTCTCAAATTTTGTTTTATTCGTTTCACTTTTTAAGTCCTGTGTATTGCTGAAAGGACATCATCTTCAGAGCTGTTTTCCCAGCTGCCTTAGGAAAAGAGCTCTGATCTTAGGAGCCAGTAGCCCTGGGCGTTCTTGTCCCAGTCCTTGTTTTAACTGACTGTGGTACCGTGATGGTACTCTGACCCATGTTCTCTCGTGACCCAGATTTCTGATGGGGATGGAGCAAGTGCCCGAGGCACTCAAGCAGACGCGATGCTGCCTGGGCCGTGGTGGGGTCGGGGAGAGGTTGATTCTAAGACCCTGACCTTGTCAATTCTGGCCAAACTGCAGTTACGCACCTTATCCCATAGTGAATGATGAGTATTTGGGGCTGCACGCGCCGAGCACTCATGGGGCAGTAGGGCGGACCATTTTTGTGGGCACCGTCTTGTATTTTGGTGCGATCAGAACAGCAAAGCATGCTGTAGGTGAGCCTCTGGTGTTTTCACTCACAGTTTTTGAACCGGCAGCCATATCTACTCAAAGTTTCCAGGCTGACTCAGTGCAAAGGTGATTGTTTTGGAAAATTTGAATGAGATTGGTTTGGGCAACTTCAATGTTATGCAAGTAAAGGCATGGGGGCACTTGAAGGAGCCTTTGCTTTGGACTCATTCTAAGTGACTTTTACCAGTGGGAATACTTGAGCACGGGTCAAGAGGGAAACAAGGGAGACCAGCATATTTCTCCAGTCCGAACACCAGGACACACAAATGGGCACAGTCTTTTGTTCTGTTCAGCATGAGACGCCTTCGTGTCTTCTTTTCTCTCTTTCACAGATGCCTTTTCGCTCTAGTGTGAGTGGTATGCTCTGCCAGCTGGCTGTGTATGGTGCTTACTCCTCAAATACTTCCTGTTTCCCATGTTCCCTCCAAAGCCGTGTGCAGTAGGTACAGTTGTTATATTTTACTGATACGGCAACCGAGGCACAGACAGGTTAAGTATCTTGCCCATGGGAAATGAGTGGTTCAGTCAAGATTTGAACTCAGGCAGCGCCTGGCTCTAGAATCTAGGCTCGTGACTACAACGCCGCCCTGACTCTGTAAAATCTACAAGTGTGTTGGTTCTAAGCTCTGTGAGTTGAGAAGCATTTATCCACCATCTCTCTTAAACATCTGAGCTGTGCGTGTGTTAACGAATCTGTCCGTAAGAAAGACTCTGCTGTGACTCACAGAGAAGGGGCGTCCGAGGGAGGGGTGCGTCAGTAGAGACGATCATCCAAGAGCTGTCCCGGGTTGACCTGAGCTGCTGGGGCTGCCAGAACCCGGGCTGGAGAAGGTTCAGGGAAGGACGAAGGGGTAGAAGGTAACCGGAGAGCGTCCCTGGCACCCAGCACTCGAAATTCGGCTGGTGCTGGCCGAGAACCAGCTTGGCGGGGTTGGCTCTCCTCAGACTCTTGTCCACGGACTGGCACCTGTTGGCTTTGTGTCCACTGACGATGGAGCCCCGGACCCCGGGGTCGGTTCCCAATGTGCTGCCGGAAAATGGCCCCCCACATTTGTGGCGTGACCCGGGTTTTTCAGTTCAGTCCGATGGTCTGCGCTTGGTTCTAGTCATCCGTGCTGGCTTCGAGTGCTGTGCCGTGGGTCTCCTCAGGCTGGTGCCAGGGCTGCCCTGGGGGCTGGGACCGTGGCCCTGGGGCCAGTTGCAACATGGTTAACCGCTGCAAGGCTAGTCAACGGGAGGATAATCCTGCCCTGTCATGGAGCCGAATTCATGACTTCGCACAGGACTCCACGTGTGTGTCCACTGCGCGTGGCGATGGCCGGTCCAAGCGCCCGAATGGCCCTCACCACAACCCTGTCAGGAGGTGCGGTTATTAAGCTCATTGTAAATGGAGAAAACGTAGGCACAGAGAGTAACTAACTTGCCCCGGGTTGTCCAGTAAACAAATGGAGGAAGTAGAATGGAAAGTTCAGCAGGTAAGGCCCCTCAGCTGCACTCCTGACCACCAAGGCCGTCCCATTTGTCCCCTGCGAGGCTTTCTAGTGGATAAAGTGATGAATAAAGTCCGGCCTGCCCTCAAAACTGTCTCATTGACTTAGTGGTTTGGTAGTTTTGGGGTTTCCTGTAAGTTGATGGACTCCTGGAAAAAATGTGAAGTGTCCTGTAGAAGTAATGCTTCAAGTTTCGTCTCGGGCTAATTCTTCAAGGGGCTGGCTTATCAAGAACAGAGAAGACGACGCCGAGCCATCAGGGACTAAGATCATTTAGTCCCATCTTATCTGTGGTGTAATAATAAGGGCCCCTGTAGAGCGAACACATCTTGCGAGTTGGGCATTTTCTTAACAATTTACATTTACTCCCTCACCTGATGCTCAATACTGCCCTTGGGAAGTGGAGTATGATTACCCCCATTTTATGGGAGAGGAAATTGAGTTTCAAGGACGTTATATAACCTGCTCACAGTCAGTCACACAGTTAGTAAGAGGTGGGCCTGGCTCAGGAACCCGGCAGCCTGGCTCCAGAGCCCAATGTTCTTAATTAACCACCAGGGCAGAAGGATCACTGGGTTTGGGGTTGGGACGCTCACGCCGGCTACGGGCCAAAATGGCAACAGGCATAACGCGGGCCAAGTCCCGTCTTTTCTCTGGTTCTCATTCATTCATTCAACAACTGCTCCTTGCATACCCACTGTGTGCCGGGCATCCTTGGCACCAGGCACGCGCCGGTGAGTAAGACAGACGCGGTCCGTGCTGGCGTAGGGCTTACAGCTGAATTTTTGTTTTCTTGTTTGTAACAGATGAGAATTAAAATATGTTCAAAACATTTCTCCTCCCTTTGAAAACCCATGCTGCTTTTTATAACCATAAAACATGCCGCCCTCCCTAGCGTTCTTTGAAATTTCCAAGTAAGTAAATTACCATGACTAAAAATAAGTTAAATCAATTAGAAAATTGAGTGATTTTTGTTTGAATCACACTGGCCCTCCTCCATACCCTGAGGGTGAGTCTGCTGCCTGGCCCCCCAGCCCTGGGCGGTCTTTCAGTTGAGAATCCCAGGGATGGTGTTTTCCAACCTAACAGAGGGACCCACAGTGAATCTTTTTCATTGCTTTGCAATGCTGGGGTTTTGTCTTTTTCATTTGTATTCATTCTTTTGCTAAGTTGTGGCTCTTGGGTGTGCCCAGCAAATGAAACTTTACTCCTTCCTTTTACTGAAAACCCCTTAGCCCCACCAGGCATGGTGAGTCACGAATTCTCCAACTGACATTCGTTCATCCTGTTTAGGGAGGAAGCAACGAGGGACACGGCCGTGCGTCTGATACAGGGGCCCACAGGTTCCCTCCGCATCGAGGGGCCTCGTGAGTTACATGAGCTTTGGGTTCTAGGAAGCGTCTGGGCTGTTTTTACTGAGATTTGCCCGGGAAACCAGGCTTCGCACACCTCTTAGGAACACCACCAGCTGTCTCATCGACTCCCCCCAAGGCGTGGGCTTCTCCAACAGACCTCCTCGCACTTGACTGGGCGCTCGTCCGGGGTTGTTTTGTTGCCTCCTGGACGCTTAAGGCCTCAGGAATGGTGGCACCGCGCTGAGAAAACGAGCACCACGTGCTGGTTGGACCGAGGGGTGGAGGGCAGAATTCTTTAAAAAATTTTTTAATTTCTTCCAAAAAAAATTTTTAATGTTTTATCTATTTTTGAGAGAGAGGGGGGACAGAGGATCCAAAGGGGGCTCTGCGCGGACAGCCGCAAGCCCCATGCAGGGCTCGAACTCACAGACCGAACCTCGAGATCATGACCTGAGCCGAAGTGGAATGCTCAACTGAATGAGCCACCCAGGCGCAACCGTCTCCCCAATCTTTTTATTTTGATAAGAACACGTAACTGGAGAACTATCCTCTTGAACAGATTTTGAGTGCGCAGTACATTATCTATTTTTAAATGTTTATTTTTATTTTTGAGAGAGCAGCGGAGGGGCAGAGAGAGAGGGAGACGCAGAATCCGAAGCAGGCCCCAGGCTCTGAGCCGTCAGCACAGAGCCTGACACGGGGCTGGAATCCACAAACTGTGAGATCGTGACCCGAGCCGAAGTCGGACGCTCAACCAACTGAACCGCCCAGGCGCCCCGGGGAAAAACTGCAGTTTAATTCAACGAACATCGGTGCAGGCACTGCGGTCAGGGCTGTCATTAGAGACGAGGGAGCCCCGTGTCTCGTGGTGTGCTGGCGAGGGTTTAGCAAGGGGCTCTGTGGGAGAGGGGTGGCAGCCTCGCCCGTTTCCGGATTCTCGCCGTTGATTTCCAGCTACCCACATGGTGTCAGACGGGCCTGCAGAATTCTCGAACATTTAACGGCTCTCACGGGGCGATGCAGACTCGTCC
>PITB01034853.1:0-12804 GCA_004024585.1 Paradoxurus hermaphroditus | reverse complement strand
GCCTCCTGCTCTCCCTCGCCGTCGGGCGCGCGCGCCCGGGCCTCACGCCGCGAAGCAGGAAGTCCTGTAATTCCCCAGTCTCTCCTCTCGTGGGTGTGCTGTGAGGAAGGGCTAGAATCCACTGGGGAAGGCCGGACTAGAAAACAAGATCGTTCTCATGCACACAAACGATGGTGTTTTCAGTGACATCTACGCCGAGTTCCGCCCTCCCCAAGGAGCACAGAACTTTCTTCCTCTTTCTCAACAGCTTTATGTTCCGTGGGGGTCTTTTTCGCATCTTCCTACTGAAGGGTTAGTTTTGGGTTGTCCGCGAGAACGAGCAGGCCGGGGCCAGCCGGGGCAGCCGGGTGAAGGGAGCCCTAAGGGCTGGGCCTCGGGGAGCGGCCCAGACGCATCCAGCGTCATCACGTCATCACGCATCAGCGGGGTCCCACGGAGACCGGAGCGTCTCACCGAATGGCGCGGGCACAGGCTTCTCGCGTGGTGATGGCGCCCTCGACCACACACGGCCTGGGAACAGGGGCGTCACGAGGCTTAACTGGAGACGTCTCTGTAGTTCTGGTTCTGGAAACGTTGGCACGCTTCAGAAAGCCCTACTCTTCTTTCCTGCTGGAATTTTCAAAGATCACCGAGTGTCACCTGACGGCTCGGGAGCCAAGTCCTGTCCCTCATGTCCCTCCCCTCTTGGGTTTTCACTGGGACAGTGGTGGGTTGGCTGGTGTCTCCCGCGTGTTAAGCTGGTGTCTCCTGCTTGTCAACCACTGGGTCCCGGCACCTCGTGGGGCCACGTGCACCGCAGGCTCGCGGTCAGTACACGCCGATTCAACTCATCGATTAAATTAGCCTATTTCCAATCTTCACAACCGTCCCTCTGAACATCAGTTCCTGTTGGAAGATTGAGCAGATGAGAATATACAGACGCCTGCACTGGGGGCCTGGCCGGCTCGGTCGGTAGCACCGGCGACTCCTGATCTCAGGGCCAGGAGCTCAAGCCCCACATCAGGTGTAGAGCCTGCTTAAAAAACAAACATAGGGGCTCTTGGGGGGCTTAGTGGGTTGGGTGGCCGACTTCGGCTCAGGTCATGATCTCACCGCCTGCTTCCGATTCTGTGTCTGCCTCTTTCTCTGCCCTTCCTCTGCTCATGCTGTGTCTCTCTGTCTCTCAAAAATAAATAAATGTTAAAAAAAAGTTTAAAAGAAACAAAACACAAAGAGTGACCGAATTAGTACCCCCCTCAGGACGTTCTCATCTTCTTTTTTTTTTAAATTTTTTTTTATTCTTTATTTATTTTTGAGAGAAAGACAGAGTGCAAATAGGGGAGGAATAGAAAGAAAGGGAGACACAGAATCCGAAGCAGGCTCCAGGCTCTGAGCCGTCAGCAGAGCCCGACACGGGGCTCGAATCCACGAACCGTGAGGTCATGACCTGAGCCAAAGTCAGACGCTCAACCAGCTGAGCCCCCCAGGTGCCCCAGGACGTTCTCGGTTTTTTATTCATCTTTTTCAAAGCCCTGATGTCATTGTGGGCAGTTACTCATTCTTTACTCATTTAATAGATATTGATCGGGTGGACAAAGTCAGGAACCGCAGATAAAACAGTAAGCAAGGCAGACACCTGAGCGTGCGCGGGGAGGGGTGGGCCACAGCCTGCTACGAGTCAGATGCATAACAGGTAAGGTGCAGAGAGACGCCGCGGAGAGAACCCAGGCAGGCGGGGCCCGGGTACCGGGCAGCAGGTGCAGGGAGAAGGGCCTGCCGGGACCCGGCAGCACGACGCTCAGCCGCTCGCTCGGCCTCCCTCAGCTCTGCTTGCTTGTCGGGGCTTCCGCTCGTCTCCAGAAGTCAAGGGGAGGAAGGATGTCCCCTTAGCTGTCGTGGTCAAGGGCGTGAGCTGCAGCCTTTGGGGTTTCGAGCAGCCCGGGGGAGGGCACAGCCGGGCAGGAGGGGCTGCTGTCCCGGGACTGAGGGCGTCCCAGAGAAGCACCACACCGCTTCCGCCTCACGTGGCCCCTGGCGCCCGCGTCGCAGGGCGGGCTTCCGGCTGTGTCCAGGCCAACCCCCAAAAGTAACGTGTTCGTGCAGACGCACGATGGAGGCTCAGAGAACTGAGGTCGGTGTGCCTTGAGCCCTGAGGACCAGGGCGCGTGCCGTCACCTCTGCATGGTTCTCGCCAACGTGATAGTGACTGGAAAGGCCGTGCGCGTCCTGGGGTGGTTCTGCGTGTTGTTAGGAATCCAAGTCTCGCCTGAAGCAGAACACACCAGTGCCGGGAGGCTTGCCGGCCGCCGCGCACGGGGGAAGGAGAAGCACCCCTGTCATGGCGGGGTGTCCCGGGCTCGCAGAGCAGAGACACCTGCAGGGGAGTCCCAACCCGCCGCTCAGGAGCTTCGGGCAAGTCACCCAACCCCAGGGCCTTTGCATCTGTGCTCCCTCTGCCATGGTGCTCTGTCACAAACACACACGTGGGCCCAACCCTGTCCTCCACCAGGGCCCTCCCTCTGTTAGATGGGAAACAAGCCTCCGGCTTCCTGGACTGGTTCTGGTTCTCAGTCCAGCTCTTCTCGCTGCCCGGCATTCTGCGTCTTTGGTTTGATCAGGCACGCTCTCCCTCCAGGACGGTGTAGACCCTGTGAGGGCTGGGACACACACGTTTGTTCACCAGAGCACCCGGGGCCGTATCAATATTCACCACGGAGCACAGCGGGGCCCCCAGCCGGTGGGCGCAGCCCTGCCTGCGTGCCCTGGCCGGCCGGCTCCCACTAAGCCGCGGGAGGACTGCGGCTGGTGCCTCCCCCAGGGCCACGGCGGGTGCCACGTTAGCCGACCTGTGGGTCCCATCTTAAGGGGCCAATGGCCCAGACACACTCCCAGGACTTCAAAGCAAGCCCCGGTCCCCGAGTGACCTGTAAGCATGAATGCTGCCAGTGCCAAAAGGCCGTGGAACCATGTGCCTGTGCAGGCAAGCGCGACGTCTGGCCTTGGCCCACGGGGCTCCGGGAACAGCAGAGAGCGACCCTTGGGCTCCGGGGCACATACTGCAAACACTTCAGAACCGATTCCTTTTTTACTGTGGCAAAGCACACACAACAAACTCTAAATCGAACCGTGTTAGGCGTACAGATCGGGGCGTCAAGCACACGTTACTGGGCGGCCCCCACCTCCGTCTGTGGAGCTTTCTCATCTTCCCAGATCGGGTCTCTGCACCCACTAGACACAGCTCCCCGGCCCCCCGCCAGCTCCCAGCACCCACCATCCTACTTTCCGCCTCAGGATCTGACCTCTGGGGACCTCATGGGGCAGCGTGGGGGGGGGTCTGTCCTTCTGTGTCTGGCTCATCTCACTCAGCAAAATGTGCTCGGGGTTCACACTTGTGGCAGCAGGTGCAGGAATCTCCTGACTTGTGAAGGCCGAGAGATTCGGGCGTGCGGACGGGGAGTGTTGTGTCCATCCACACGGGGCCAACGATCCACGAGGGGGCCACTCGCTTGGGTCCTTCCACCTTTCAGCTGTTGAGGAAAACACTTCTATTTGTGTGAGTGCGCAGACGTGACCCAGCCCCCCGTGGCGCCCGTGCTCTCAGGGCTGGGTGTGGATGTTGGGTCCTTCCTCATTGTCGCCGGGAGGCGTTCTTCGTCCCGCACGTCCGAGCCACCGGGCCCAGCGCTGCATCACGGCAGGAAGCTGCTCTCTGCAGGGACATCCAGAGCTCTGAAGAGCAGGCTCCACGCCGAGTGTTTGGAAAGGCAGCCCCTGGGAAGAGGTGGTGGCCCCTGGGGTCACCGGTGGCCTGGGCCCTGCCCCACCCCCCCTGCCCCCCATTCTGTGTGTGATGAGGACAAGCCGGGGTCGGCCAGAGCCTCTGCCAGGCACCCACATCCACTAGGGTTGAGAAGATGGCCTGCCACACCCGTGACCCGGTTTGCTGGGAGAAGGGGTGCCCGCCCCTGCAGGTGGCCGGCTGCCAGGGCAGGAGGGGCGCGGGGTTTGCCGCCGGGCACCTCCCCCTTCTCTCCCCTGGGCCAAACGCAGTCCAGAGCAGAACGTCTGTCCCCTCCCAGTAGTGGCCACGAGTGTGCCTGTGGGCCTCATGGCCCTCGGCGACGCCTGGGGACCCAGACTGACACCCATGATTTCATCTTCCATCATCCTCGCCGGGCCGCGTGGCTTTAGCCGCGGCGGCCTGGATGCGCGGCCCACCGACGCTGCGATCCATTACGCTGTCAGCCGGGCGGGGGCCTCGGTGCGGGCCAAGTGTCAACAGAAGGTGAGGGAGGAAACCAGCTGCAATCTAAAGCTAATTACCCTGCCTGGAGGTTAATTAAATGCTTGTTAGGAGCAGCAGGGTAGATCCTAATTAAACTTGTCTAATAACAGTCCCCTGACGTTCCCGGACACTGGGATTCGTACCGGGCTTCAATAATTCTGCCGAGGGCAATAATACCTGTCACACCTCGGCGCCGGGCGGCCTCCCCGACCGCCGGCCTTGGTATTTTCTGCCCTAATTTGCCACACGTCGGGCACTTCATATGTGTTTAATTAACACACGTTTTAATTTAGGGGACCCTGGATCGTTCCAACGATTTTGTCATTTTTCCCTTTTTCCAAGAGGAAAAGAAAAGGAACAGGAAAATAACGCACGAGCTGCAGAAGCGGTCAGCAGCACTATTTTGCATGATTTGGGGTAATGACCATGATTAATGCTTGTTTATTGTTCTATCTCTTGTGTTATGTAAATAGAGCTGTGGCCTTCTCCTTCCAATTTCGGGCAGTGCGGCTGCAGTCGTGGGGGAGCGAGCAGAGCGGGGGGGGGCAGCCCTGCCAGCCTGCGGGTGCGCCTCGAGCCTCGGCCCCGCGGCGCCCACCCCGGAGCGGCCAGCGCGATCGGGGGTGGCCCGCGCTGCCCGGCCCGGGCCTCCCTCCCCGTCCTCTCCCGGGAATGTGAGCTCTGCCAAGCCTCGCAGGGGAGTGGGAGCCGCCGCCCCCAAATGGGGCATCGCACGCGGAAGCCAGCTGGCGGGCGGCGGGGGTCGGCAGGGGAGCCGCAGGCCCCAGACGGTCAGCCAAGGGGAGGGCCTTCTGTGTGCCCTTCCAGCCCGCACGGGAGAGGAGCGGCAGGCGCGGAGAGAGAAGCTAGCGGCAGTGTGTGCCTGGGGTGGTCCGGGGACTGAGAAGGGCGGGAGAGGAGGTCTGTCGTCCCCTGTCCCTGCCGGCGTTTGGGACCGGACCCAGCTGTGTTTGGAAGCAGAATGGCAGCACCGCAAAGGAGTTTCAGATAAATGCAGGCTTGGGGTTGCTTGTTGTCTTTTTAAGAAACACGTTAATGCCTCTTAACCAGATCCTGACTTGTGACCAGGTCCTGCTGCTGAGCCCGTGAGCGGTGGTGCCGTCCGCGTGAGCCACCCTCCAGCGTGCTGGCCGAGCCTCTGGAAAAGGACGTCAGTGACGAACGGGGCTGCAGATAGAGCAGGCTTTGTCCGGGGTGGCCCGGGGCTGCCGGGGAGGCCGCGCGCCCGGCGCAGGGGAGAGTCCAAGCGAGATCGTTGCTTCCTTGCCCCACGGGCACGCGCGGCTGTCCTCCGGAAACCCAGGTGTGGGTGTGCGAGGGCGCTGCGTCCACCCGCTCGCTTCTGCCCTCGCCACCGTGCAGCCCAGCGAGGCTGTGCGCTGACCTGCCTGCCTGTCCGTGTTCCGTAGGAGACGGGGTGACGAAAGGGGCAATCGAGAGCCCCTTCGCATTTTCACCTTCTCACCAAACAGCACGAATTAATGAGAAGACGTGAGCACTCAGATCTTTCTGGCAAGAATGCTTGTTGAAATAATCAATTAACCTTGGAAGATCAAATTGACAGGGCTTAAGTGCAAAGTTATTTAAGATGCTAGATTATCTAGCCGGATGATTGCACTCACCGCGGCGCGAGAAGCCAGCAAGAATGCTTCTGAGAAATTTCAAGGCTTCAGAGAGATCTAACGTTTTTCCCCCACAGAATTAATCTGCCCATTGGAACATACTTTAACCTCTTACGAGTAATATCCTGGGATGACTTTTAATTTACCTTCCTCCTTCACGGATACAGTGAGAAAGGACCCCAAGACAGCAAACATACAAATCCATTTCAAGCTTTGGCTTTCCTTTCTCTTAAAATTGTTTTTAAAATAAATGAAGTCCAATCTGCATCCCTCATTTATTTTAATCCGGATATCCTAAATCCACGGGCGCGCCCCTTTGGGTGTCCCTCCCTGGGCAGGAGACGACACCAGCTGTCTGTCGTCGAATGGAGGCGAGGGCATCTCACTCAGGCGGGGCCCCTGTGATAGAACTCTCGTACTCGGCCGGGGGTGGGAGCCCTCGGCACGCGGTGTCAGCGGGTACGTGTGACACGTGACGGATCACGGCCACGTAGTGCCAGGGACGTCGGGCAAGAGGCAAATGTGGCTTTCTTTTGGATTTGTCCTGGCAAATGATACGAGATGAGGAGCCATGGGTTTCTGCACGGAGCGTGACTTCCTCCACGCTAAGGAGCCATTCACGCGATGCGAGTGTTGCTGTAATTTGGATGAGTAACTGCAGAAGTGAGCGTCATTCCGTCTCCGCGTTCCCCGACCCCGGCTAGCTCCATGACAGTTTCTGTTTCCCATGAAAGCAGCCTGCTTATTGGTAATTCCTTTAAATAAAGGAATTATTTTCCCGAGCAATTTGTTTTGATTGTGCTCCGTTCTAGTTCGGCCTCCTCTGCCGCGATGAAAGAGGCGCTAATCTGCTGGTTTACGATCTTGCTGCAAATAAAAGGCAAGCGGAAAATGAAATTTTCGGAAAGCTAAACTCCTAATTTTTGTGACAAAATGTGAATGAAAATGATGAACTTATTCATAAGAGATGGGAATTTTGAAATGAGTGATTTACGGGGATAAGCATTAAAATATATTAATTTGGGACGGAGGCAGCAGATGTAAACGTTGTATGGTGGCCGAGCGCAAAGGAAGAGGTGTAAACGCCGCGCGTAGCCGCGCCGTTTGGGGCAGCGCGAGTCGGAGAGCCCAGGGAGCGGGATGAACCAGGGGGTGGTGGGCACCGGCGCAACACAGCTGAAAGTTTGCGCCCATCTTGACGGCCCCGAGTTCACGAACGCACCCCATAAACCGTATTTTAGCCCTACAGGTTGAACTGAATAGCCGCTTGGCATTCCGTAAGACGCATGACTAGCCATAACTCTGGGCATCAGTCTCCACGTTACTGACGTTGGGGGTCTAATCACTCTTTGTCCTGGGGGGGTGGTGCCTGACAGGGTGTTTAGCGGTATCCCTAGCCTCTACGCACTAGATGCCAGGAGCACCTCCTTGGCCTCCCAGTGGGGACAATCAGATTACCTCCAGAGGTTAGCAAATGTCCCTAAGAGAAAAACAGCCCCCAACTGAGAAGCCCTGCTGTCACCTGACAGCCCACGGCCCTGGGAACCTCGTGCTCAGGCCTTGGCAGAGATAGGTGTACCACAAGGCTAAGGATCCATGAGGCTCAAGACCCTTCACTTCCACAGGCCCTTAGCAGGCTCCGTACCTAATTTTGTCTTTACAACTGTAGGTTTGCAATTTTCCACATCTTTATGAAAGAAGACACCCGGGTTCTAAAACTTTAGGCCCCATAAAATTTGGACCCGCACCTAGGTCTCAACCCAGTTGATATTAATCAACTTATGTTATAGACTCCAAATCTGTTCAAAATGGCCTCCTACCTCTCCTCATATTGGTCGGTTTGTTTGTGCATTCAGTTAGTGAGACTGTCCCCATCGGAACTCAACATCCCTGGCCTCGTGGAGCCTGACAAGGTTTTGAGCAAAACAGTTCAGGCTCCCCTGAGATGCTCCATCCTCTCGTGCTTAGGAATCAAGGAAGCCACAGGCTCCTGTTTTCATGCACCTGAGGATTCCACGCAAATATAGGTCGGCGACTAAAAGTTCTACCTAGGATTTTTCATGAAAATGCCTTCAGATGAAAAATTCCTTGGAGGAATAATCCCAGTTCTGGCCAGCATTTTCTTAATTCTTAAAACATAGTGAGGGAAAGGAGTTGAAAAGACTGTGTATTTCCTCCTGAAACCCTGCCTTGGAGAAGTTAGAGCTGTGGACTAATCAGGTGGATGGCAGGCCCATATAAAAATGACTCCCTCCAATCGTCTGACTGTGTACTCACTCTTGAAACCTTAAAGACTTCCTAGTTGTTCACTGAAATTAAACCCGGCATGGATGAATGGATGGAGGGATGAAGGGATGGAGAGATGATTGATGAATTATGGATGGATGGGGAGAGAGAGGGAGGGAGGGATGATGGATGGATGGATGATAGACAGATGGGTGGATGATGGATGGTTGGATGGAGGGATGCATGGAGGTATGGACGGATGATGAATGGATGGATAGATGATTGATGGATGATGGACGATGGATAATGGATGGATGGAGGGAGGGAGTGATGGATGATGGAGGAAGGCATGGAGGTATGGACGGATGATGGATTGATGAAGAGATGGATAGATGGGTGGGTGGATAAAAGAGTAGATGAAGAAAAAAAAAAAGAATGAAGAGATAGCTTTTTCCATTTTATTTCTCCTAAAAGGGAACACAAGAAATTGTCATCAATGGTCAACATTGGTAGAACTAAGAATTTGGGGGAGACTATGGGGCTGTGATGGATTTTCACTTTTCATTCTGTAATTTTCTGTAATATTTGCATTTCTTTGTTGTGTGTGAATTATTCTTATGTGGGTGGGGTTAATGGGCTATTTGTTTTCTTATATATATATATACATTTCAATATTTTTAATGACTGAACTTTGAGTGATGAACCCCTCTGGGAGCCTCCTGATGTATAAAATGGTCTGCACATTTCACCTCATTTTCGCTAACTATAGTGGACTCCCTCAGTTACTTCTTAATCTTCTCATATTTGTGGATCATTTCAAGCCACCTCATATCCTTTGCTGAATGAGGCAATAAAGAAATAAATATCTATGAAATATATAAAATGATATTGTTGGACCTCAGGCAAGGATACCGAATAAAGCAAAATAAACATACGTAGTTACCGTGCCCCCGGACGGCACCTCTGCCTGAGAAGCCCAATGACCCCTTTCTGACTGCACCCGGACCCCCAGGGTTTCCACAGAGAGCTCGGCTCTCCTCAGCTGTTCCCTGTTAGCCGCGGGCATCTCCACGTGTGGGGGAAGGGAGGCGGGAGTCCTCCCACTCTGCACTCAGCCGCAGAGCCCCTCCTACCTCCCGAGCCCCTTGCCCTCGACTCGTCCTGCCACGTCCACCTGTGTGCTTCCTGCCAAGCGGGCTGGAGACAGCAGCCAGGCTTGCACAGCTGACCCCAGTCTTCCAGGGTCCGGGGCACGGTCTGTCACGGGAAGAGCCCAACAAGTGCTCCAGGGAGGAAGGAAGGGCGAGAGTCAACAAGTACGGGTCTTCCTCCTCCTCTTCACGAGTTAGAGCTGCCCGAGCTAGAAGCGGTCTCTCCTTTACGGAAATGGTCTTCTCTTTCACGGAATCGTAGTGAGAAAGACGCTTCTTACCACCGCCTTTGGTAGCTGCCTCCTCCCGCCTGGATCACAGGGGAACCCGGAAACCCCTCGAAAAGGCCGTGCTCTGCTTCCGTTGTAGACGGGCGTGCGTATCTGTGCGGCGAAAGCTGGCCGATGCCCGTCTCGGGACCATCCACCGACCGTGGCCGCGTGGTCGCGCTGAGCCATCCACCGACCGTGGCCACGTGGTCGCGCTGAGCCATCCACTGACCGTGGCCGCGTGGTCGCGCTGAGCCATCCACCGACCGTGGCCGCGTGGTCGTGGAGCATGATGTTGCAGCTCCACTACACTTTGGTGGCCCTGCTCTGGAGGACTCTGCCCCCTCTGGTCCCTCATTATTTCTGGTCTGGCTGGAAAGCCACGCAATGGCCCGGGGCCACTGAGGAATGCGAATTCTTGCTCAGTTCTTGTCACTTGGGCCCAAGGCAGCGTGGCTGGCGCCTGGTCTCCGCCGGCCTAGCCCCGGAAATAGAGTCTGCGGCCTCCCGCGGGCCAGGAGACATGCAGACAGTCCTCCCTCTGCGCTCCCCGTCTCTCCTGGCGTGACCTCAAGCCCCCGCCCCCAGGCAGAGCCACGCCCCTCGCAGGAGCAGTCCGTGTACCCCGGGGCAGGGCAGGTGGACAGACAGAGGCAGCAGCACCTGCCAGGCTCCGCGTTGTCATTACAGCTACACTTGGGGCCACGATGCCCTGAGCCAGCCCTGCAGCCAGCGGGCACCCCGAACCCTGACTCGGGGTGGTGTGTTCTCCCGAACGCACGTCTGCCTGGGCCGCTGCCGAGAGGCCGGGCTGCGGGCACAGCACGGCCCCCCAGGCAGGTGCGAACCACCGGCCGTTCGCGCAGAAATGCGGCCGTCCGCCCCAGGAAATACCTGAATTAGAGCAGAACGCGAAGAGAGTCCGCGGGGGGGGGGCGCAGAGACCCCCGTCGGGGAGACCGCAGGTCCCCACGGCCAGCCCACGCCCTGGCCAGGGCCCTCGTTCCGAGGCTGGGCTCTGTGACCCCCTGCTTTTCACCTCCTGAGTATGGAACTCCAGGTGCTGGCCTCCCCCTCGGAAAGACCCTACTGGAAGCTTTTCTCTGGAAGGATGGCCGGAACTTCCCAGCCAAGAGAAAACAGTGACGATGACTGAGCTGGCGTGGTCCTATCCCCAAGGGTGACACCTCTTCATTGCTTCACCCCGGAATCGTGGGTAGGGTCTTGGCACAGGTGGAAGAGGCTTCTCTGCTCTGCTAGTGCCGTCCAGTGCCTCCGGCAGCTGTGGAGGGGTGGGGGGCGGCAGACGGGGCTGGGGCTGGTTCTCCGCACCCGGATCAGGACCTGCGCACCCGGCACGTGCTCTACTCACTGGGCTACTGTCAGAAACCGCCCCCCACCCCAACCTGGCAGAAACCTGGGTGTCTTGTCTCATACTCTTCTTAAGTAATAAGCTTCAAGACAGCTGACCCCTGATTTTTTCTTATAATTTTTAAAAAATCAGTTAAAAACACGATTTCACTCATGTGTGGAATTTAAGAAACACGACAGATGAACATAGGGGAAAGGAAGGAAAAATAAGATAAAAATAGAGAGAGAAACAACCATAAGAAACTATTAAATACAGAGAAGAAACTGAGGGCAGCTGGAGGGGGCTGGGGGATGGGCTAGACGGGTGACGGGCACTGAGGAGGGCGCCTGTTGGGATGAGCTCTGGGTGTCGTATGGAAGTGATGAATCTCTGGGCTCTACTCCTGAAACCAGTACTACACTGTATTTAGCTAACTTGAATTTAAATAAATACATTTTTAAAAAATTTCCTCTTAAAATTTGTGTTTTAGTTGGGTTAGCCAAACTACGATTTTAAATCCTGCGTGGATTATCAGTCTGTAGATGAGCACTTCAGACCACAGCCCTCACACGCACGCCTGGGGTTCTCGGGGGGTGCTCCCGGGGCAGGAGGGAGGCCCTGCTCACGCGCTCACCGGCCCGGTGTCCGGAGCCGAACGCTCCCCCTGCCCCGTGACGCATCAGACAAACAGCCCAAGCACTGAAGTGTCTCTTCTTGGCACACTCTGTGCCTCAAATTCATTTCCTCTCAAGTCCCACCTTGGAACCCTTGAACCGTGTCACCCCGAGCGCCTCCAGCCCTCCCCTCGCATGAGCCCGGCATCTTCCCAGAGGGCCCCGCGCACGGGATCCCGTGTGAAACTCAGGCTCCTCACTCAAAGCCGAGGACGTGATTTAAACCACTGATGACAATTGCTCAGAAACAGCTGTGCAGGCCCTGATTGGTGGTTGCTCCGTGACAGCTCCTCCCGCGGGTTCTGGAGTCTCGACCCCACCTGCGCTCTCTGCCCTGCTGGGTTCCAGTCAAGGTGACAGAGACGGCCGGCCTGGTCACACACAGCACCTACTGCATGCCAGACACGGCCCGCTTCCCTCCGCAGGCCGACGCAGCAGGCGTCCGTCCCAACCACTTCGTGGTGGGGACCGTGACTATTACTCCCATCACAGAGGGAGAAACTGAGGCAGGAGATGAAGAGCCTTGGCCAAGGCCACACAGGGGTCAACTCATAAAGTGAGTGGCTCAGGGGTACACCCTGGTAACCCCAATGGTAAGTCTCCGAGCCCTACATGTGCTCACTGAATAGCCTACCAGTAGACACCACACACACAGTAAACAGGTCGGTTCACATCAGGGCCCCGGGGGACACTTGGCCAGCTCGGCTGCAGCGCCGTGAGGGGCCTCCGCCCACTGGGACCTGTCCGAACACTCTCCTTTCCCTGCTGAGCAACGGCTGTCCCTCTCGGAGTCCTTCTCCAGGGCAAACGTCCTCTGGAAATCTGCTGCCGCTGTCCGAGGTTCGGAACCTAGAGCGTGGTCGCGTCACCCGTGTCATTCTGGAGGCCACCTCTGCCCCATTTGCTCCTGCAACTGACCCTCCAGGGCAGCTCAACCAGGGGTTCTAAATGTGCCGCCTTTCGTGGGAAGGACGCGAGCAGACAAGCTGTGAGCACAAGGCAGCGTCCGGGCGAATGGCATGGACGGTGCCCCGCTCTGACGACCGGAGCCGTGAAACCGGCAGAGCCCTGGCCGCAGTAAACTCACACATCCGTGGGCGCCACACACTCCCACACACGTGTCCGGTCAGAAGGGAGCCCCGGCAAAGACCGTCCTGCAGCAAAGCGGGAAGGGGAGCGCGGCCCTGGCGCCCTCAGGTCTGAACGCGCCCGGCTGTCGACAGGGC
>PITB01034852.1:0-12877 GCA_004024585.1 Paradoxurus hermaphroditus | reverse complement strand
CGGAGGGGGCTGCCGATGCTTCTGCCCGGCCGGCAGCTATTAGCCCTTCCTCAGGAGGAGCCCCTCAGTTCTCCTTTGGGGACCCCCTCACTCTCAATCCCAGGCCTCCCTCCAGTCACAGGGATTCGTGCGGGCCCGGGGACACGGCCAAGCCTGACCCGTGAGGCTCGATCTTGGAAGTTTGGCTGGCAACAGTCGCCTGTGCTCCGCGGGGGTGGCCGGACCGGTAGAACTCAGCCTGAGGTTCTGGAACCGCCTGCGCCACCCGCTGGGGACGATCTGCTTGAGAAGAGAGCCTCCCTGGGGGAAAGCCGAGCGAGAGGTGGGGGGCGGCGGATTCCACACGTCTCTTGAACACCTGGATCCGGTCGTGCCTGAAGTTGAACCCTGGGTTTTTCGGTGTCATGGCCAATATATTTCTTTTTATGTTCGAGCTGCTTTGTTTGGGTTTCTGCCACGCTGTCCAGTGGAGTCCCAGGCCATATGATCTGCGCCGAGAGGCACCGCCATAACGCGGTGGTCAGGGAAGCTTCCAGACCGATGGTCAGCTCCGCTGCTCCCTGGCTGTGTGACCTTAGGCACGTTATCCAACCTCTCTGTGCCTCAGTCTCCTCATCTGTGTGATAGGGATTGCGGGGGTACCCCCTCTTCACGGAGCCGCTGTGTGGGTTAAATGAACTGGCACAAATACAGCTTTTAGAGCAGTGCTCGGCACATAGTATGAGCACGACAAATACTCACTGGTGTTATCTATCATCTTTAAAAATTTTTTTAAAATCTTTATTTATTTTTTAGAGAGAGACAGAGCGCGAGCAGGAGAGGGGCAGAGAGAGAGGGAGACACAGAATCCGAAGCAGGCTCTAGGCTCCGAGCTGTCAGCACAGAGCCCGACGTGGGGCTCAAACTCACGAACCGTGAGATCATAACCGGAGTGGAAGTCAAACGCTGAACCGACTGAGCCACCCAGGCGCCCCATCTTTTTTTTTTTTAAGTGAAAGGTATTTTTTTTTAAGTTTAAAAAGTTTCTTGTTTATTTTGAGAGAGAACAAGTAGGGGAGGGGCAGACTGAGAGGGAGAGGGAGAATCCCAAGCAGGCTCCAGCCGTCAGCACAGAGCCCAGCATGGGGCTTGAACTCACGAACTGCGAGATCATGACCCGAACTGAAGTCGGTCGCTTCACCGACTGAGCCACCCAGCTGTCTCTGTCCATCATCTTTTACAAACTTAGCCTGATGCTTTGAGAGCAGGCGGGACCCCTTACATTCTGTAAATGAATGCCCTTGGGTCTCCTGGGTCCCAGGGCCGGGGAGTGCAGGGCTTGGCCTGACCACGGGCTTTGGAGTGGGCGCAGGGCTGTGTCACAGCCTGCCTGCCCCTCATGGGGCCCCCGGGCTCCTCCTTCCCCTCTGTGCTGTGTCCCAGAGCCTCCGAGGAGGCCTCCAGTGCCTTCCCGCTCAGACCCCGCCCCTCATAATCCCCCACGTCTTCCGTCTGACTCCCCGAATACGGAGCCGTGCCCTGCCTTCCTCTGGGGCCAATTTGTCCCGCAGTCATTGCCGACAGGTCAGGGCTGATGATGGCTTCCTGTCTCAGCAGCTGAAGTTGCATTAAAAAAAAAATTCAAGCTTATTTTATTACCAAAGTAATGCAAGACATAGAATTTTGTTTTCAACGTGCGAACAGCATGAACGCATATAAGGTAGAAAGAACAGGTTCCCGACTTCCCATCCACCCCCGTCTCCCTCCCAGGGAAAACCACGCTCAGCGTCCTGTGTGTCCTTGAAGAACTGTTTCTAGTTCTGGCTCTAGTCCCCGGCTCTGCGTTTATTCCCGTGTGAACCGCTTGGGGAGGACTTTCAAGTGGGCACACGCAGGTCGGCCTCATGGCGCACTTTTGTTTCTGGGTGTGGGTGCGTGTGTTAAGGACCTTTACGAAACTGTGGCAAAAAACATGTAACCTAAAAATTACCATCCTGGGGCGCCTGGGCGGCTCAGCTGGTTTCACATCCGACTTTTGATTTTGACTCAGGTCCTGATCCCAGGGTCGTGGGATCCAGCCCCGTGTCGGGCTCCGCGCTGAGCATAGAGCCTGCTTAAGGTCTTCTCCCCCTCTCTCCTTGCCCCTCTCCCCCACCTGCACACTCTCTTCCTCTGGAAAATAAATTTAAAAAAGATTACCATCGTAACCAATTTTAAGAGAACCAGTCGGTGGCACTTGGTCCAGTCCGTTGGGTGCGACCCTACCTCCATCTGTCTCCAGAACTTTCTCGTCTCCCCAAACGGAACCTCTGTCCACTAAACAGCTCCCCATGCCTTCTTCCCTCGCAACCACTGTTCTCCTCTGCGTCTATGAACTTGACCCCTCTAGGCGGTCACACCAGCCGGGTCAGAGGTGTTTGTCTCTTTGCAATTGGCTTGTGTCGCTTTGCATAACGTCCTTACAGATTGTGGCAGGGGCCGGAATCTCCTTCCTTTTGCGGCCGAGGAATAGCCCACGCACGTCTATACCGCATTTGGTTTATCCGTTCACCCACAGATGGACCCTCGGGTTCGTAGCTTCCACATACTACGCTGCTTTGAACACGGGTCTACCAATACCTCTTTGAGAACCGCTTTCAAATCTTTAGGGCACTTCTCAGAAGTGGGATTGCAGTGTCATCCAATAATTCCATTTTTAATTGTTCGAGGAAGCTCCATGCTGTTTTCCGCACCAGCCCCCACTGTTCTGCATTCCTACCAGTGGTGCCCAAGGGTTTGAAATTTTCCACGTTCTTGCCAACACCTGTTATTTTCTGTTAACAAAAATTGTTTTAATAGTAGCCATCCTGACGTGTGTGAGGTGGGATCTCATTGTGGTTTTGATTTGCCTTTCCCAAGTGGTTAATGATGTTCTGGGTGTTTTTTAAAATGCCTAATTTTGACTATTTTCTTTTGTGTGTTTGTTTATTTTTGAGAGCGTGCAAGTGGGGAAGGGGCAGAGAGAGGGGAACAGAGGATCCGAGGCAGGCTCTGTGCTGACAGCAGTGAGCCCGATGTGGGGCTCGAACTCACGAACCACAGATTATGACCTGAGCCTACGTTGGATGCTCAACAGACTGAGCCACCGAGGTGCCCCTTGACTATTTTCAAACATACTCAAAAGTAGAGAGAATAATACAGCGAGCCAATATAGTCCTCACTCGGATTCAATAATTAGTGAGATTTTTGCCCTATTTGCTTTCTCTGTCTCCCGAAGGATTTCACAGCAAATCCCTGACACCATTTAAAAAAAAAGTTTATTTATTTTTAAGAGACAGAGTGAGAGCGGGGGAGGGGCAGAAAGAGACAGAGACACAGAATTGGCTCTGAGCCATCAGCACAGAGCCCGACGCGGGGCTGGAACTCACAGACCACAAGATCACGACCTGAGCTGAAGTCGGATGTTTAACCAACTGAGCCCCCCAGGTGGCCCTGACACCGTGTTTTAATAACGCTACCTAGGGGCGCCAGGGTGGCTCAGTCAATTAAGCATCTGACTCTTGATTTTTGGCTCAGGTCAAGAGCTCATGGCTCGTGGGCTTGAGCCCCGAGTTGGGCTCTGCGCTGAGCGTGGAGCCAGCTGGGGACTCTCTCTCTCCTTCTTTCTCTGTCCTTCCCCTGCTCCTGCTCACACACGTTCTTTCTCTCTCTCAATAAATAAATGAATTTAAAAAACATCGCTACACAATCCAGGAGGCATTTCTAAAAACCTGGACTACAGCTCCGTAGTCCCTAGAAGGGTCCCCCCCTTCTACAGCTACATCACCGTCATCTGAAACTTTTCCGTGGTATCCCCTAATACCCAGTCCATGATCAAATCTCCCTCATGGTTTACAAAACACATCGGTTCATTTTTCGAAGGGGCCTTCTTGGGGCTCTGTGTCTGAGCCCCGAGACCCCTCGCTGCACGCCTGTCCCAAAAGGTAGGTGGTGTATGGTTGCGAGCGGGCACATCGGAGTCACACCAGGTCTGAAGACCGGTCTGCTCTGGACTGGCCAGGTGGTCCTGTCAAGTCACTTATCCTTGCTGGGCCTCGGGGCGCTCACCTGTACAATGGAGACAACCTGAGAGTCCGCCTCGTGGGGTATTGCGTGGCTGCTGCTGTTACCGTATTAGTCGTAATTTCTCAAAAGACTCGCTCCGATATCGGGCGTTCAGGCATCGTGGAAGGCAGGTAGGGGGGCAGAGCAGGGGGGCTCAGTACCTGCGTCCCCTCATCCTGGCGCACCCTGGTTCGGGGCCCCGTTATTCTCTAGCTCCGGCAGAAGCGAGCTCCGGTCCGCATCCCTGGCTGCGTTGGACTTAAATAAAAATGATAAAATCTGCCGGTGGGAAGGGATGAGATTTTATTTGGAGCTCAAATGCATTTTGTTGGGATTGGTTTTCTCGCCGTTTCCCTTCTCTCGAGTTGATGGCCTTCTCCTTGGTGATTCAGTAAGTGGCTCCTTCAGATGACAGGCAAATGCAGGCGGGGGCGGGAGGGACGGGCGTTGTTGGAAATTGATTTATCTGAGTCGGGTTGGGAGCCGACAATCTTTTAGACTGAGGCGTGCTGAGGCTCCAGGATGCAGCAATATCTAGTTTAACCTGCACAATTTACGAAGGGGAGACGGGGAGGGGGGCGGGAGGCTGCCCCGAGGTCCCGTAGGTTAGAGGACAGGAGTGGGCCATCTCCCAGCTGGCCGTGTGAGCTGGACCCTCGGGACTCAGCCCCTGCACGGGACGGGGGAGGATCCAGGCGGCTGAGAACGCCCTCTGCTTCCCTGCAGGAAGGTCCCTTGGTGATAGGACGTTTCCCCTGCAAGCTGCCACCTTAAGCCCTGAGCCACGCGCTGTGTGCCAGTGCAGAGCTTACGGGGACCTCGCTGGCAGGTTTGGCGTCCTCTGACAGCTATATATACGGGACGTCCGTGAGCGGGACCTTGCGTTCGCTGGCAGGTCTGTGCTGTCGTGCCCTTGAGCTCTCGCTCACCCTTTCCTTTTTAATCCCCCCGACCTTCATCCAGAGGGAACGCGCTCCTGGGGCCAGCTGGCTGCGGGACGTCGGGCAAGCCAGGGGCTTTCGCAGCCTCTAGGGCACGGGAGGCCGCACGGCACAGAGGGGTTCAGGCCACGGGCTCTGACTGCCCACTTGTGCAAACAATCCCGGCCAACCGAGTCGTTTGCACAAGTTACTCCACCCCTCTCTATGCCTCAGTTTCCCCCTTTGGACAACAGGAATAATAATAGGACCTAGCTCGCGGGGTTGTCGTGGGATTGCCGCCGCCCGGCGCCGGCCTGGGGTGAGCCGCCCGGAGGGAATTACTGCTTTTCCTGGAGAGCAGGAGCCCAGGCTTCACTGTGCCTCACGGGCAGAAATCACTCAGCCCCAGTCGCTGCCACAGGGCCTTCCACAGCTCACCGACCGTGGCCACGCCGGATGCGGATCACGCGGAAGGATCTTGCCTTCCATTAGCGGGTCCGATTTCTTCAAATTACGTTCGCATCTCTTTATCTGCTCTCACCAACTCCTCAGAGATACAAAATTATGGTAACTGGTGGCCAACAGTCTCTTAAAACTGGACTTGAGCTTGCCTTTCAAAATCTTGAAGGCGTGAGGGCACACAGGGGTCGGAGGGAACCTCCTTTTGGTCTGGACCGGGGGCTACAGGTTTGCAGGGAAAAGAGCAAGCTTCTCAGAGACTTGCAGGGAAACTCAGTTCTCACCGGCCACGTGACCCCCGGCAAGCCCCTTCCTGCCCACAGAGTTCGTTTCTTCTAGAAATGGGAAGAACATTTCTGCCTACTTGTCAGCATTGTGGGAAGGTTAATGGAATGATGTAAACAGAGACACCTCACATGGGATGGACTTTATTTATTTAAATTTTAAAAAATGTTTCTTTATTTTTGAGAGACACAGCGGGAGCGGGGGAGGGGCAGAGAGAGAGAGGGAGACACAGAATCCGAAGCAGGCTCCAGGCTCCCAGCTGTCAGCACAGAGCCCGACGCGGGGCTCGAACCCCTCAGTGGCGAGATCATGACCTGAGCTGAAGTTGACCGAGCCACCAAACGCCCCACACGGTCTGCACTTTAAAAAGCTGCTCTTTGTCTCCTGTCTCACCTTCATTGTCCTCCTCTGAAAAACCGGGCTGTGTGGGGTGGCATTCCCCGAGCCCCGAGCAGGCTGGCAGGCCCCGGCGGCACCGCGTGGGGGGTCATCTCTAAGGCCGGTACGTGGGGGAAGCTGACCTCGTGTCTCCACGCTGGACGGTCAGGCGTTGTCGGCCGCCCTGAAAGGGGGGGCTCCCCCTCCTTTTGAACGTAGAGGCATCGTGGACTCACACAGACGAGCTTTGGGGCCCAGCCCCGTCCCTCCCTTTACAGCTGGGTGGCCTCCGAAGAGTCACGGTCTTTCCGGAGCCGCTGGTGTCTCATCAGCCGGTGCGTCGGGGACAATAATGGCTGCCGGGGACGAGCCCGAAGGGACGGGCGTGGGAGCCTCATGCCGCAGGTGGCACAGAAGCAAAGGGAAGTGCCAGCCCCTCCCCCAGTGGTCCACGGGCCTGCCCGCTTACATCTTGTCCCGCTCCTCGGATGGAGGACAGGAAGCCGGGGGTGGGGGGGGCGCAGGGGACAGAGGCGTGGCCACGTGACCGAGCCCCCAGGAGGGCGCCGGGTCGGGGAGGAGGAAGCCAGGACTGTCAGGAGCACGAGTCCAGCCCAGAGGGGAGAGAACGTTGCAGGACGCGGGGACTTCCTTCCCTGCCGTCCGGCCCCGGAGGAGCGGCAGTCGCTTCACCGGTGCGTGTCTGGCCTGGGCAGCGGTGGTCCTTCTAAGAGTGGCCCGTCGGGTGGGAGTGGGGCGGCGGCGGGGACGGGGGGCGGGGGGTCGCGAAGACGACGTGCCAGCTCGCAGCGCCCGGAAGCTGGGGCTTCGCCCACTCGCCTCTCACATTCGGGGTCTGAGGCCCTTCCAGCGTGGGGACCCTCGGGGACAGGGGGGGACCCGGAGGATGAGAACAAGGGTCTGGCCGCGAGGCTGAGCGGGGCCGAAACCCAGTCCGCTCTCCCGGCCACGCCGTGTGTCCTGCTTCGGGCATGCGTCTGTCCAGAGCGGGGTGCGGGGACCAAGCCGGGCACCCACGGGGCTGTGTCTTCCCAGAGGGAGGCTTTTCCCCGCGCACAGGGGCAAACGAGCGCCATCAGGGCTCAGAGCCCCGGTCCTGTGGGTCTCTCTCGGCCGCGGGGCTGAGGGTTTCCTGTATCCTGCTCCGTCCGTCTTCTCCTGTCATGGAGGTCCACAGAAGACAGCAGATGTGGACGAGTGACTGTCATCATTCAGTGAGCGCAACTCTTAAAAAAACATTCTTTTTTTTTTTTTTTTAAATATAATGTATCATCAAATTGGCTGACATACAGCGTGTACAGTGTGCTCTGGGTTTGGGGGTAGATTCCCGTGGTTCGTCACTTCCATACAACACCCAGTGTTCGTCCCAACAAGTGCCCTCCTCTGTGCCCATCACCCATCCTCCCCTCTTCCCCACCCCCATCCCCCCTGTTTGTTCTCTGTATTTAAGAGTCTCTTATGGTTTGCCTCCCTCCCTCTCTGTTTGTAACTATTTTTTCCCCCTCCCTTCCCCCATGGTCTTCTGTTAAGTTTGTCAGGATCCACATAGGAGTGAGAACATAAAACATTCTCTTTTCTGGTGAGAAAAGTACAGTCGCTCCTTGAACCACCCAGGTGTTCGGGACGCTGAGTTCCTGCGTCGTTGAAAATTCACATATAGCTTTTGACTCCTCCAAAACTTAGCTACTAATAGCTTCCTGCTGGCTGGAAGCCTTGCTGATAATATGAACAGTTGGCTAATACATGTTTTGTACGTTATATGTATCATATACTGTATTCTTTTTTTAAAAAGTTTTATTTATTTATTTTGAGAGAGAGAGTGCTGAAGCAGGGGAGGGACAGAAAGACAGAGAGAGAGAGAGAGAGAGAGAGGGAGAGAGAGAATCCTAAGCAGGCTCCATGCTGTCAGCACAGAGCCCAACAGGGGGCTTGATCTCCTATCTTGAGATCATGACCTGAGTCAAAATCAAGAGTCAGATGCTTAATTGACTGAGCCACCCAGGCGCCCCTTGTATACTGTATTCTTGTAATAAAGTAAGCTAGAGAAAAGAAACTGTTAAGAAAATCATAAGAAAGAAAACTTTATAGTACTGTCCTGTATCAAAAAAAAAATCGACATATAATTGGACCCACACAGTTGAAAACTTGTCATGAAGTATCAGCTGTAATGCATATTTATTGTAGAAAATTACGAAAACCCAAGGAAGTATAAAGGAGGAAGTGAAAATCACGTGTAGTCCCGTCGCCCAGAGACACTCCAGCGTGTTAAAGAGGAGAGGGTTCCTTTAACTTTTTTCTCCACGTATTTGAATGTTGCAATCATATTCCGTATGATTTTGTGTTCTGCTTTTTTTCAAGTTAATATTTTGTCACAAATGCCTTCTCGAGTGCATCAGTGTTCTTCTGCGTCACGTTTTAGTGATTCCAGAGCATTCTGTGATATGAATGTGTTGAAATCAAATCCGCTGGACCAGATGGGCTCCAATTGTACACCGTTTTATTTTATTTTTAAAGTTTATTTATTTGTTTAGAATGGGCACGCGCGGGGGAGGGGCAGAGAGAGAAGGAGAGAGAGAATCCCAAGCAGGCTCTGTGCTGTCAGCGTGGAGCCCGAGACGGGGCTCAAACTCAGAAACCGTGAGATCATGACCTGAGCCGAAGTCAGATGCTTAACCAGCTGAGCCGCCCGGGCGCCCCTGTGCACCATTTTAAACAGTGATGTTTGCTGTAGAACTTTGTACTTGTCTGATTATTTCTTTCAGGACAACCTCCGGTAAGTAGAGTTATAAGGCTCAGAGTTGTGTAGGCAGCCTGTAAGGTGGCCCTCAATGAATCCCGCTCTTTCGATAAATACATTCCTGTGCTTGTGTAACCCCCGCCCCTTGGGTGTGGCCGGGGACGAGTGACTCGCTTCTAAGGAACAGAACACAGCGAACGGGATGGGATGTTGCTTTCAAGATTCACATACACGGGGCGCCTGGGTGGCTCAGTCGGTTGGGCGGCCGACTTCAGCTCAGGTCATGATCTCCCAGTCTGTGAGTTCAAGCCCCGCGTCGGGCTCTGTGCTGACGGCTCAGAGCCTGGAGCCTGCTTCCGATTCTGTGTCTCCCTCTCTCTCTCTGCCCTTCCCCTGTTCACGCTGTGCCTCTATGTCTCTCAAAAATAAATCAACATTAAAAAAAATTAAAAAAAAAAAAAGATTCACATACAGAAAGACCACGATCCCCCTTGCCCGCTCTCCTTGCTTGTTTGTTTGGAGCAAAGCAGGCTGCTCTGTTGTGAGCTGCCCCGTGGTGAGGCCCGCGTGGCAGGGAACCGAAGGCCAGTGGCCAGCGAGGCACTGAGACCCTCGGCCCGATGTCTGGTGAGGAAATGCGTCCTTCCTGCCACCGTGTGGGCGAGCTCGGAAGAGCCCCTCCCCTCCACTGCAGTCGAGCTTTCAGATGAGCCTGGGCCTCGGCCGACACCTCGTGAGAGACCGTCAGCACCGGGACCTGTCTGTGTCGTGGCTGGACTCCTGACCCACAGGAGCCGTGAGATCACGTTTGCTTTTGGGGCCACCGGGTCTCAGGATGACCTGTTACAGAGCAGTAAATAACTAGTATAAAGGCTTTGTGGCTCCCTTTTGATGTGGATTTCCATCGCGCCTTCCAGAAAGTTTACTTCCATTCCCGCCCACCGCCCTAGCAGATAGGAGTGCCGCCCGATTAACTTTCAGCAGACGACGCTGCCGACGGCCGGGGCCACCGACTGTGCCCCTTGTTCTGAGCAGCCTCTCTCTGCAGAGGAGCCAGTCCAGGGAGTACGGACACTTTCTTGATCGTCAGGGAGCTGTGTCCTGACATCTTTGCAGAGATTCTGGAGGGGTTGGTGAGGGTAAGGGGGTTAAGGGGGGCACTCTTTCCCTCTAATGGACCTCCAGGACGTCTGTGCACAGCCCGCTAAGCCATTTACCCGTCTCTGTGGTAAACAGCTTTGATTTTAATTGCAAGAGAACACGATTTGGTTTTTCAGATTGAATTGATGCGTCCACATTCTGAATTCCTCTCAGAGCCCAGTGTATTTCCTCCAGGCTCAATCATTATGCAATTTGGTAGACGCTACGGAAATGCCACCGCCTTCCGGAAACAAACTGTCCCCCTTTGGCGGCGAACAGAACCGATGAGAAGCCTGGCCGTGCACTTGTCTCCCTTCCTCTGCTGTGACATCCTACAGGCGCACACGCAGCCCCCGCTCCCCCCCCCCCATGCCTCAGGAAGGGGAGACCCCTGGGGGCCAGACTGCTCTGAAGGGAGCAAATGGCTGTCTCCAGGCTCAGTCCCTTCCTCTCGGGGAACCCGGCGTCCTCTCACCGGCCGGGCTGTGGGGGTTAACGGTATTCCGCAAGGCCTCTAATGGATCCATAATCGGTTTGCTTCATTAGGGTCTGCTGCCTGCGGAAGCTAATTGTGCACTTAGACACGCGATAAATGTAGCTGTTCTGTGGGGCTCAGAAATCGGCAGATCTCTCGTGTAGACACCAGGGCTGTCCTCGGAGTCTGACCCATCCTCATGAGCCAGAAACTTGGCCACGGGAAGCCAATTAACATCGTGCTCTTCATTCATCAGCCTGTCCGAAGGCCTGAAGGAAATAGCTCTTAATCTTTTCTGGGTCACGGGCTCCACTGAGAATTTAGAAACTGCACGTATCTCCACTCAGACACTGCTTTTTATCGGGGGGGGGGGGAAGGGTGGGCACGGTAGGAAGTTCATGGGCTGAGCTCCCTTCCCTCGGCCCCTCCCCCCCAATGGGACATCTTTAAGGTGATCTTTGTGTTCACTTACTCATTTATCAATTCCCTCATGCATTTAACCTATTTTTATTGAGTGCCTACTATGTGCCAGGGAGACTATCTTTCTTTTGCCAAGGGAAGAATAAATGAGAAATATCTTTTAAGGATAAAATAACTATAACTGTACTTTTTGAGGTGTTCGTCTTCTCTTCCTCTCTAGGTAAGGCCGGGGAGTGACGGATGGGGATAGAGGCTCGTGAACATTTTTATCCCTTCAGAGCGTTCCCCCTGGGCCGCAGGAGACGGGCCATTAATAGAGGCAAAAGTTCGGTCTGAGGCCAAGAGACATGGGGACATCACAGGGCATTTTAAGTATCTTCCTTTTATTATGAAGCAATGTATGGTTATTTCGATCTAAATTCGAGGGCTCCAAATTCCACCAGCCCAGGAGAATGTTAGAATCACCCCCCCTGAGGTGGCCCTGGCAGAAGGGGTCACCTGCTTTCTCCACGTGGATCAAAGGATTAAAAAAAGAACAAGTCCTGTGATGATCCTTCCAGCCTCAGGCTTTTCAGAATGAAGACTTCCGTCCTGACCGCTACGAACCGGCTCCCATGCGAGCTCCGCCCATCGAGTCCTAGGAACCCGTCCGCCATCATCTTACGTCTCCACGGGGGGACCTGAGGCAGAACTTAGCAAAAATGAAGGCTGTGGAGTGGGAGGTGAATAATGTCTACTGGAGGAGAGATGGATAAAAGTAGATACATTGGGGACTTCCGGTTCTGGCCAAAATGGAGTCACCGACAGTCAGTCGATAATTACATCAAATAACTTCTACCAAATATTTAAGGAAAAATTTACACCAATTCTACACAGACAAGGAAATGGAAGGGGAGGGCAGAATTTTCAGCCCGTCTGTGAGGCCAGTATTATCCTCATACCAAAACAAACAAAGATCTTGCAAGAAAAGAAGACCACAGGCCAATATTCCCTACACATATAAAAACTGTTAATGACATTTTATTAAGTTAATTCCAACAATGTACTAAAAAATTAATATGCCATGACCTAAAGTGCTGTATCCCAGAAATGCAAGGGGTTTAAAAATTGAAAATCTGTTATTGTAATTCACTCTATTAATAGATTAAATAAAACACGATCGTCCCAATGGATTAAGAAAATGCATAATCCAAACTCCCGTATTCCTGATTAAAACTCTCAGAAATCTAGGAAAAGAAGGGAATTTTCTCACCCAAGAAAGTCACCTATGGGAAACCCACAGCTGATATCGTATTCAACGGCGAAAGAGAAAATGTTTCCTTTTAATTTCTAGAACAAACGTCCGCTCTCACTGCTTCCATTTGACACTGCGGCCGGGTAGGTAGTCAGGTCTAGCCAGTGCAATAAGGCAAGAAAAATAATAAATGGCATCCCGACTAGAAAGGAAGAGGTTAAACTGTGATGCTCATTCCAAAGAGCATCCTTCCCTGTGTCTGTGGAAAGTCTTATGGGGTGTACAAAAAAGCTACTGGAACTAACAGTTGAGTTTAATAAGGTTACAGGCTCTAAGATCAATACATACGAATCTTTCCTTTTTTTAAAATAATTTTTGTTCTAATTTTTAAATGTTTATTTATTTTGAGAGGGAGTGTGAGCGGGGGCAGATAGAGAGAGAGAGAGAGAGGGAGAGAGAGAGAATCCCAAGCAGGCTCCACACTGTCACTACAGAGCCTGACACAGGGCTTGATCCCACCACTTGGGATCGTGACCTGAACTGAAATCAAGGGCCGGACGATCAACCGACTGAACCACCCAGGCATCCCACAAATCTTTTATTTCTATATACTAGAAATAAACAAATAAAAATAGAACTTTAGAAGTTTCTATTTAAAAGGATAAAAATATAAAACGTTTGGGGGGGTATTAGTTTCCTATTGCTGGTGTAAGACATTACCACATACTAACTTAGCGCTCTAACAC